>JAREIK010001014.1:392066-399008 GCA_029783825.1 Sapria himalayana | reverse complement strand
GAAAGCAAGAGAGTGAGAGAGAGTGAGAGAGAGGAAGAGAGGTAAATATAGGGGGTAGAGAGTGAGAGAGAGAGAGAGAGGAAGCAGATGGGAAAGAGAGGGAGAGTGTCAGATAGAGTGAGATAGTTAGAATGAGAAAGATATAGGAATAGAGAGGGAGATATTGATAGTGAGAGAGATAGAGAGAGAGGGAAAGTAAGAGAGAGGATGAATAGAGATGGAAAGAGGAGGAGAATGGGGGAGAAAGGGGAAGAGTTAGGGAGAGAGTAAGAAAGAGGGTGAGAGGTAAAAAATGGATAGAAAGGTAGAGAGATTGAAAGAGATACATAGAGAGGGAGGGGAAAGCATATAGAGGAAGACAAAGGGACATAATGGGAGAGTTAGTGAGCGAAACTTGGAGAGAGGGAGAAAGAGGGGGAGAGGGGAAGAGAAGGGGAGAAAGAGAGGGGGAGAGAGAGAGAGAGAGAGAAGGAAAAGAGAGGAAGAGGAGGGGAGAGGGCAAGAGAAATGTACATAGAGGGGGAGAGAAAGAGAGGGGGGTGAGAAGTAGGGAGAGAGAGAGGAGTGAGAAGGAGGGAGAGAGAGGGGGGAGTGAGAAGGAGAGAGAGAGAGAGAGAAAGAGAGAGAGAGGGTGAGAAGGAGAGAGAGTGAGTGAGTGAGAGGGACCAAGAGAGGGAGGGAGAGAATGAGGGACATGGAGAGAGAAGGAGAAAGGGAGAGACATAGAATGAGTGAGTGGGTGAGAGAGAAGGTTGAGAGAAGGAGAGAGATGGAAAAGAAGAAGAGAGTATAGAAAAGGAGGGGAGAGGGGATGAGAAGGATAGAATTAGAGAAATTGTTGGAGTGGGTGAGAGAAAGAGTGGGATAAAGAGGGGGAGAGGGGGGAAGAGGGAGAGAGATAGGAAAGAGATCGAGAGCAAAAGATAGAGAGACAAAGAAATAGAGATAAAAGGAGAGAGGGTGATAGAGGGATATAGAGTATTGGAGAGTGAGGGACGCACAGAAAGAAAGATATAGAATGATAGAAAGATAGGGGACACAGGGGGAAATGGCCAAAGATGGAGAAAGGGAGAGATAGAGGGAGAAATGACCAAAGAGGGGGAGAGAGGGTTTGAAGGCACATAGATGGAGAGGGATAGCATGATAAAGAGGGATAAAGAGATAGAGAAAGGGAGAGAGAATTATAGAGAGGTAGAGAGATGGAGAGAGAGAAAGTTGGGGAAAAAAGGTAGAGTGTGAGAGAGGGAGGAGAAAGAATTAGAAAGACAGAGGGAGGGAGGGAGGGAGAGAGAAGGACAAAGAATCAGAGAGACATAGAGAGGAACAAAGAGGGAGGGAGATTGAAAGAGGGAAAGATAGATAGGGAGAGAGGGGGTTAGGGAAGTAAAGAAAAAGGGAGAATGAAAGGTAGAATAAGATTGAATAGAATGGAGATAGATGGAAACATAGAGAGATAGTGAGAGAGAAAGAAGGAGAGGGGGTTATAGAGAGAGATAGATGGAGAGAGGGAGTTAAAGGGTGAGAGAAAAAGAGGAAGAGAAGAGGAAGAGAGAGTTAGAGAAGGAGAGGAATAAAAGAGGGAGAGTGAGAGGGAGAGAAGGGGAGAGATAGTGAGAAAGAAGGAATGAGAGGACAGGGAGGAGAGAGTAATGGAGAGAGGGAGAGAGAGAGAGAGGAAGAAGGATGGAGGGGGGAGAGGGGAGAGAGAGAGAGAGGCGGTATAAAAGAGATGCATAGAAATATAGATAGAGGAAGAGAGTTGGAAAGGGAGAGAGAGGGAGGGATATTGAGGGAGAGAGTGGAAGATAAGGGAAGAAAAGGGGGAGCGTGAGAAAATGGTGAGAGAGGGAAAGATGAAGATAGAGGTAGAAAGTAGGACATAGAGGGAGAGGGAGGGAGAGGAACGGAGAGAGGGAGAGAAAGTGAGAGAGGGGAAGAGTTGTGAAGAAAATGGAGATAGAAATAGATATGGGGTTTTAGAGGGAGAGAGGGGGATAGAGGGAGAGAGGGAGAAAGAGACAGGGAGGGGGGGAGAGAGGTTAGAGGGAGAGGAAGAGAGATGGATAGATAGATAAAGAGCAGGATACATACATTGATAGTTGTAAAGAGAGGGAGACAAATGGAAAGAGTGGAAGAGAGAAGGGAATAGAAAAAAGAGAGATAAGACAGAGTTGGATAGATAGAGAGGGATAGAGGGGTAGAGAAGGCAAGAAAAAGATAGAGAGAGATGGTGGTAGGGAAAGAGGAAGGGATGGAGACAAAGATGGAAAGAAAAGGAAAGATTATGAGACAGAAAGAGTGAGTGAGTGAGAGAGATGGAAATAAAATGAGATAGAGGGGGAGGGAGGAAGAGGGAGAAAGAGATATGGTGGGAGAAGATGGGAGAGAGGCATAGAGGGAGTGAGAGGGATAGAGGGGAGAGAAAGGGAATAAGGGAAAGAAACATCTTGACAATGACTAAAAGTGAGAGATAGCGCTGGGAGGAAGGGAGGGAGGGAGAAATAAGGGGAGAGAGGAAGAGAGTGAGGGGGGGAGAAAGGGAGAGAGAAATAAATTGAGAGAGAGAGAGAGCAAGGGAGGATGGGAGAGAGGTAAAGATAGGGTGAAAGAGAAAGTCAAAGATAGGGAGAGAAAGAGAGTGGAAGAGAGGGAGGAGAGGGAGAGAGAGAGAGAGATATATATATATATATATATAAGGAGAGTTAGGATGTAAGAGGGAGAGTGATAAAATGCGAGGCTAATAAGGATAGAAAGGGAAAGAGAGGGAGTGCGAGAGGGAGAGTGGGATGAAGGGTGATAGGGAGAGGGAGAAAGAGTGTGTGTGTGATAGATAGAAAAGGATAGAGAGAGAGTGAGAGAGATGGATGGAGGGAGATATATTGAGAGAAATAATGATAGAGTGGAGAGAGGGAGAGGGAGGGAGATACGAGAAAAAATTTGAGAGAAATGGACAAAGAGAGTGAATAGGAGAGAGAGAGAGAGAGAGAGAGAGAGAGGGAGAGAGAGAGAAGAAGAAGAAGAGGGAGAGAGATAAAGAGAGAGGAAGAGAAAGGGAGGGAAAGGTAAAGATAGGGAGAGCAAGATGGAGAGATAGGGGGACAAGGAGAGAGAATAGAGGGAGAGAGTGTGGAGAGTAGGAGAAAGAAGGAGATTGATGTAGAAAAGCAGATAGAGAGAGAGAGAGAAACGAACATAAAGGAAGAGGTGGTAGGGAGAAAGAAAGATGGACAGAGATAGGGATGGGAGATAGTGGGAAATAGAGGAATAGAGAAGTAGGGATAGGAGAAGAGAGGGAAAAAGAGGGGGTGAAGGGATTAGAGAGGGAAAGTGAGGGAGCGAGAGGAGAAAAGAGGAAAAGATTAAAATATAGCATGAGAGAGAGGGAGTAATAGGGAGAGAGTGAAAGAGACTTGGAGAGGGGAAGAGTGGGAGAAAGGTGGTGAGATGGAAAGAGAGAGGGAGAGGGAAGGAGGGTGAGAAATATAGGAGAGAGAGAAATATATGAGAGAGAGAGAAAGAGAGGGAGAGAGGGAAAAGAAAGATACATAGAGGGAAAAGAGGGACTATGAGAAAGAGAGGGGAATAGAGAAAGGGAGAAAGAGAGGGTAAATAGAAAGAGAGGGTGATAGAAGGAAGAGGGGGGACGAAAGGAGGTGGAATAGATGGAGAGAGACTGCTAGAGAGAGAGAGAGAGAAGTAGAGAGAGGGTGAGAGATCAATAGAGAGAAACAGAGATAGAGGGATACAGAGGGAGAGTGATGTAGAGTGAGGGGGAGAGAAAAAAAGAATGGAGAGTGAGGTAGAGTGAGAAAGATGAGAGAGTGTGAGAGAGAGAAAAGAAGAAGGGAGATAGAAGGGGCAAAGAGAGTTAAGAAGAGTGGGATAGTGGGAGGAGATGGGATTAGAGATGGAGGGGGAGAGGGAGAGAGAGATAAAGATGTGGAGGGAGGGAGAGAGAGGAAGAGATAGGTAAAGAGTGGAAGAGAAGGAGAGTTATGGAGAGTGAGGGAGGAAGAGGAAGCAAGAGACTGGGAGATAGAGGTTGAGAGAAGAAATATGAAGAGAGAGAAATAGAGAAAGGGAGACAAAGGGGGATAGAGTGGGGGAGAGGGAGTAAAATGGAGAGAGAATGAGATAGAAGCAAAGCGAAGGAGAGAGAGAGAGAGAGAGAGAGAGAGAGAGAGAGAGGGCAATAAAATGGAATATAGAGGTAGAGATGGAGAGAGGAATAGAGAGGAAGAGTGCTGAAGAGAGAGGTGGAGAGGGAAAGAGACGAAGGGAAAGGGATGGAGAGAGGGAGTGAGAGAGAGAGGGAGAGGGAGAGAGAGAGGGAGAGAAATATAGGGAGTGAGAGGGATATATATATATATATATATATATATATTGATAGATAAAGAGAAAGAGATTGGGGGGAGGATTATGGGGCACATAGAGGAAAAGGTTAGAGGGAAACAGAAGAAAGAAAGAAGATAAATATAGAGAGAGAGTGAAAGGACATGGAAGTAGAGTGAGAGCATAGATAGGAGGGAGGGAGAGAATGAGAGAATGGGATAAGAGAGAGATAGAAAGAAAGAATGAGAGAGGAGGATAGTAGAGAGAGATAGAATGAGAGAGGAGGATAGGAGGGAGGGAGAATGAGAGAGGAGGAGAGGAGAGGTGAATGAGAGAGGGGGAAAGGGGGAGGGAAAGAAAGAGAGAATGAGAGAGGGGGATAGGGCAGAGAGAGAGAATCAAAGTGGGGGATAGAAAAGATAGAGGGATTGAGAGAGGCTGAGAGAGAATGAGAGAAATAAAGAAAGAAGGACTGAGGGAGGGAGAGAGGGAGAGAGATGAGGGACGAAGAAATAAAAAGACAGAAAGAGATAGGGAGACGGAGGGATAGAAATAGAGAGAGGGAGAGAATAGGGAGAGAGAGTGAAAGAGAGGGGGGAGAGAGTGAGGGAGAAAGGGGGAGGGAGAGTGTGAGGGAGTGAGGGGGGAGAAAGAGGAAGAGAAATAGAGAGGTGGAGGAAGAGAGAGGGAGAGAGATAGAGAGAGATGAAGAGCGTGAGGGGGAGAGAGTGGGATAGATTGGGAGAGAAAGGTAGAAACATGGAGAGAGGGAGAGAAAGAGAAAGAAAGGGAGAGAGATGGAAAGAGTGGCAGAGAGATGAGTCTGAGGGAGAGAATGAGTGGGAAAAAAGTGTGATAGAGTGTGAGAAAGGGAAATAGTGACAAAGTTGTAGAAAGGGAGAGAGGGAGAGATGGTGTGAGAAAGGGAGAGAGATTGAGAGAGATAGAGAGGGAGGGAGAGGGAGAGAGGGGGGGAGAGAGACGGAGAAAGAGAGAGAGAGAGATAGGAAGATAGAAGGAGATAGAGGGGGATAGATTATGAGACTATGAGTGGAGGAGAGAGGGGATAAAGAGTGATGGCGAGGAAGAGAGGAGAGAGGGGGAGGGAGGGAGGGTGATGGAGAGGTAGAAAGAGAGATAGAGAAAGGGGGAGGGAAAGAGGGAGGGAGGGAGGGGGAGAGAGAGAAAGAGAGAGGGAGGGAGAGGGAGAGGTGGAAAGAGAGGGAGAGGGAGAGTGTGTAGTGGAAAGAGAGCAAGAGGGAGAGTGTGAAGTGGAAAGAGAGGGAGAGAAAGAGAGAGGTGTGTATATATATAGTGAGAGGGAGAGAAAGAGAGACAATGAAGGATTATGGTAGTTAGAGAGAGAGGGGGAGAGAGTGAGGGACAAGAGGAAGAGTGAGGAATAGAGACGGAGAGGGAGTGTGAGGGACATAGAGGAAGAGTGAGGAAAAGAGAGGGAGGGAGTGCAAAAAGAGTGAGAGAAGGGAGAGGAGGTATAGGGGGAGAGAGGAAAGAGGAATGGAGAGTGGGAGAGAAAGAGAGTGGGAAAGATAAAGAGTAGAGAGGGAGAGAGTGTGGGAAAGAGAAGGAGAAATATGGGGAGATAGAAAGAGAGAGAGAAATAGGGAGAGTGAGAGAGGGAGAAGAAAAGAGAGGGGAGAGAGAAAGAAAAGATAGTGGTAGAGAGTTGGAGAAAATGGGAGAGAGGGAGCAAATGGGGAGAGGAGAGGGGAAGAGTGAGAGAGAGAGAGAGAGATTGATGGAGAGAGATAGGGAAAGATAGTGGGAAAGAGGGGGGAGAGTGAGAGAGAGAAAGTGAGAGGGAGAGTGAGGGAGAGTGAGTTAGAGAGAGGCAGAGAGTGGGAAAGTAGATGATAGAGAGTGGGAGAAGATAGACAGGAAGAGAGATAGAGAGGGGGACAGAGACAAAGACAGAGGGGAAGGGGGAAAGAGGCATAGGGGGAGAGTGTGGGAAAGAGAGAGTGTGTGTGTGAGTGAGAGAGAGGGGGGGAGAAAGTGTAAAAAATATGGAGGGGGAGAGAGAGAAAGAGAGACAAAGAAAGAGGGATAGACAGGGTTAGAGAGGGAGAGCAAGGGATAGGGATGGAGAGATGGAGAGTGAGAGAGAGATGGAGAAAGAGGAAGCGATATAGTGGGAGAGATAGTGAAATAGAGTGAGATAGAGAACAATGGGGCAAAGATGAATAGGTAGGGAAATAGATGGGAAGAGAGACAGTGAGGGAAGGGGATAGAAAGCAAGAGAGGGGAAGAGAACGGGAGAGAGGGGGAGAGGGGTGGAGAAAGGAGGAGAGGAGGAGAGAGTCAAAGGAAAGGAGTGAGAGAGAGGGGACAGAAATATAGAGGGATAGTGAAAGAGAGATGGGAACAAAGGGATAGAGGGGGGAGAGAACATTTGAGAGAGGTAAAGAGATTGATAGAGAGAGAGAGAGGAAGAGAGAGGAAGAGAGAGGGAGAGAGAGAGGGGGAGAGAGTTCGTAAAATAAAGAGAGAATGAAAGAGGGAGAGAGAGAGGGAGTGAGCAGAAGGGAGGAAGAAGAAGAGAGGCAGAGGGAAAGAAAAGGGGGGAGAGAGGGGGGATTGAGAGGGAGA
>JAREIK010001014.1:372066-389566 GCA_029783825.1 Sapria himalayana | reverse complement strand
AAGCATATAATGAGAGAATATGTAGACATAAAAGCTAACATTTTTGTCGTAGATGGCAACATAACTCTTGTCAGTAGTGTGCAACACTCAGACAAAGTTAGTCAAGAGAGTAACTAATTGGTTGATATGACAACTACTTTACAAGTTACTCTAAATCCTAATTGGTTTTGTAACATATATGCTCGGGGACTATGAATTAGTTATGATAGATAATAGCGGGACATTGACTTAGAGGTGTCAAACGTGCCGGGCCGGCACGTTCTTAAACCGTGCCCGGGCCCGTGCCGTGCCTGGGTTAAGATCTTCGCGTGCCGTGCCTGGCCTGGCACGGGTCCATCCCGTGCCGGTTCACGCAGGCACGCGTGGCACTGGCGGCGTGCCACGCGTGCCGTGGCGTGAGTCGTGAGTCATGAGTCATGACTCACGCCTTGTGACCCATCCGGCCAGGCTGCCCCCCCCCCCCCCCCCCCCCCCCGGTAAAAAGACCACGGGTCGGGTCCAAACAGACCCGACCCGCGGTCTTTTCTGCCGAAACCCGATTCCCGACGCCCATAGACCCGATCCGAGCAATTCCAACGGCAAAAAAAAAATTCAAACTTGAGCGATTTTCAGCCCTTGGATTCACCTCCAACGGCTAGGGGGCAGAATCCAACGGTCCTCGTGATTCTGCCCCTTAAAAATCATAAAAAAATTCAAAAAATTAATAAAAAAATATTTTTTTTATTAAAAAAACAATCTTTATCCTATAAATTCTACCCCCCTCCCTATAACATTTATGTTTTTTAAAAACATAAAACCTCTCAATACTTTCTCTCTCTTATATAAACCGTGCATCTCTCTCTCGGGCCTCGTGATTTTGATTTCGGCTTTGATTTTCGTGAAACTCAACTTGAGTTTTGAACATCAGAGCTTCCTGCGGTGCACCTTGCACGTGACTGACCTCATTGCTTTTACCGGGTAATATATTTACGTTTTTTTGTACTTTCTCTCTCTAAAGCTTCTCTCTCTTGAAAAACTTACGAAAAATAAAAAATGACAAATACACCTAACACGTATTTAAATTTGGAAAATGAAAATGTTAGTGTTACAGAGACGTCTGTGGCTCCTGAAACTTTGGTTTCTCCTGTCGTCTCAGCCCAAAGTTCTAAAAAACAAAAAACTAGGAGGACTTCTGTAGTTTGGACACATTTTAAAATCATAACACAAGTAGATGTTAGGGGTGAGGAACATGAAATGGCACAGTGCAAATATTGTATGAGACTTTTAACAAGCAAGAGTACATGTGGGACTGGGCACCTCAAGAGGCATGCTGAAATATGCTCCAAAAAACATGGACCCTTATATCTTAGGCAAACCCAACTTGGCACTACATTTTTTGAGACTGGATCGAGTTCAGTCTCAAAGTTTACTCCCTTCGTATACTCCAGCGAGTTGAGTAGGAACGGCATGGCCAGGCTCATCACATTGATGGGTCTTCCGATTAGATTTTCGGAAGATCCGATGGTAGTGCGCATCATGCAGACTTATTTTCAGCCATCCTATTGTAGGATTCCTAGGTCCACATCTAGGAGTGACATACTAAAGATATATAAGTTAGAAAAACAAAAAATAATTAAGGAATTTTTGGCATTTAGTGGAGTGGTGTCCGTGACGTCCGATATATGGACATGTCACGATGATTTTTCTTATGCATGTCTCACGAGTCATTATGTTGATTCTAACTGGACAATCAATAAAAAAATATTAGGATTCACTGAGATTCTTCATCCTCATGATGGCCCGGCCATTTTTGAGTATATGATGAAAATATTTAGGGAATATAAAATTCAAAATAAAATTTTTAGTGTCACTTTCGATAATGCTGCGAATAATGGAGTAGCGATCAATATGTTTGTTAGGAATATTAGAGACGCACCATTAGGAGAGATCTTTCATGTCAGATGCATGTGTCATGTTATTAACCTGATAGTTCAAGCGGGTATGAAGGTCTGTTCGCCCGCGTTGGAAAATATACGCAATGCACTCAAGTATATTCGCACTCCTCGCATACTACAAGAGTTTGGTAATCTCTGTTTGTCTGCGAATCTTAAGAAGAAGAAATTCCAATCGGATGTGAGACATCGTTGGAATTACACGTACCTGATATTGGAATCATGTGTTGGATACGAACACGTGATATCCGACTACGTCAATAGTAAGAGTGGCGAACTTATTATTGACGACACTGACTGGGCTTCAGGAATTTCATAAATGAAATTCCTGAAGATATTTTATGACACGACGAACATGTGTTCGTCGGTGTATACGCCCACCACTTGCATTGCACTTCGTTGCATATGCAACATTAGTAGCATGTTTAGGAAGTATCGAGCGGACCCGACGCTTAGCCATATGGTTGCAGAGATGGAGACCAAGTACATGAAGTACTGGTCCACCATTCCATCTCTTTATTGCCTCGCAGCATGCATGGACCCTAGGGCTAAGGTGGAAGGGATTGAAAACACCCTGACTTTCATTTCCTCGTGCATGAACCTGGAAGAGCCACCTGAAGGGTTCATTTACGAGAAGTTGACAGACCTGTTCACATACTACGATACTAGGTATGGTGGTGGTGGTGGTGAGACTGTGATTACGGACACTGATACCTTGTTCGGAGATGACGATTATTCCATTAACCTAGCGAGGGGGAAACGTAGGGGTGGACCTTCACATAGGAGCGAGCTGTCTCGGTACTTAGATACCGATTACTGCTCAATCCTATCACCTTCTGATAATAAGAATCTTGATTTATTATAGTGGTGGAAATCATATGAGTCCGCCTATCCCGTGCTATCTAGGATGACACGGGATCTACTGACTCCTCCGGTGTCGAGCGTAGCATCAGAGTCTGCTTTTTCTGTTGCAGTGAACGTGATTTCGGATAGGAGATCGAGATTACATCCAGATATGGTTGAGGCCTTGGCATGTTTAAAGGATTGGGAGGAATCGAGATTTAGCATCAGTGATCCTGCTGAAGCTGGGACTGTGACAGACACTGCAGTCGCATCCACATCCACTACAATGGCGGAGGAGCTGATTGCCGATGATGATGATCCATATGATATTGATCTTGATGTTGCGGCTGATGATTCTCATGATATGCCGCTTGACGATTGATGCTCATCTACTCTTTTTTTTCGATGTTTTTTTATTTATTTTATTTATACGCTTTGTTTGTACTTTGCAGTTTGTATCATACGTTGTGTTGAAACTTATCCTTGTTTTGTTCGGACTATTGGTTTCAAAAGCATGAATGGTAATTTTTTATTTGTGTAGTTTAATTTTTTTTTAATTATAATTTTTACTAACTTAATGTATTTATTTATTATTTTACGATTTAAATTTTATTTTAAAATTTAATAACTTTAAATTTTAATATATAATTAATAAATTAAAATGATAAAAAAATCTAAACTTAATTGAAAAAAAAAAAAATTTTTTTTCTAATTTTTGTTTGTTTTATTTAATTTTAAATGTTATAATTTTTACAAAAAATTATATTTTTTAATTATTACGAATACTCTAAAGTCTATACAGTAACTTAATAAAAAAATTTACAATTAAAAAAAAAATTTCTAATCTGCCATTTTGGCATTTTCAGCCCTTGCTGGTGCTGGCGGCTGGCCTCCCGGGACCCGGTCCCGCGTTGCGGTGCGGCTCCCGCCCCGCCTGCCCTGCCGGTGTCGTGCCGCCTGGCCTGGCCTGTATTGGCAAGGCGTGCCGGAGCAGGCCGGGCACAGCACGGCACGGCCTTGCCGTGCCTACGGGCCGTGTCGTGCCCGGCACGGCACGGTAGCACAACCGTGCTTGTGAAAAACGGGCCGTGCCGTGCTGGGCCGGCCCGTTTGACACCTCTACATTGACTATGTTTGGAATCAAAGATATTTATTTGGAAACAAACATGAAATATTGATTAATTTTGGAATCAAAGATTATATGGGTTATGTGGAGACATTTGCAAAATACCAATGAAAATTGGTAAAATACATTTATTCCTCACTATAATATACATTTATCATCCATGTATATCATAGTGAGGGATACAAAAATATCTACTATCTACACAAATAATCACTCACCATAGTGAGGGATAAAAAAAATACATTCCATGCATATAATATAAGCTAAGATTTTTATGGATCAGATAAATGCCTTCAGGGAAAATGGAAGCACTGATTCCAAACTATATAAACTTAGACATATTTTTGTGGATGATCCACTTTCCACAAGAAAGTAGTCTCCACTTATTGTTCCAATATCTACTAGTCTTGAAAGGATTAACTATATTACTAGAAAAAAGTGTAAAACTATATTGCTTTCACTCCCTCCTTCAAAAAGATCAAGGATGATTGATCTGGATACCTCAAGTGTTTATTCTGGGAGAAGTAAGATTCTTGGAGGAATTCAATATGGTATCACTTTTGTTCTAGCTACACTTGAGGATTATACAAATTTAAGGGGGAGCTTATATGTTAGAAGAAAAAGATGATACTTTTACTTTAACTACTCTCGGGGATCAGTCAGATCAAGGAGTGAAAGTTTTGAATTATTTTTTGAGAATATTTAACTATTAAAAAATTATTTCTCATATGAGGAATGAGAATTGATTTTGTGATATGGGAGGAATTTAAATCATGGACCAATCTCAATCTACACAAATTGGCCAAATGAAGAAATTATTAGGTATGACCATATTAGTCAGACTGAGAAAATTAAATTAGTTTGTGAAAATGATTTAATTCAATTTGATTTTTGTTTAATTTAAATTTAATACATTGTATGTGACATAAATTTTTGTTGGTGAATGTGTTTTATTTATTAATTCTAGATTATTCTATTTTGCAAAGTGGATCGTTGGTGTGCCCACATCAAAATAAATGCTAAATACATTAATTAAATAAAATGAAAAATAAAGAAAATGTTAATTTTTTTGAGTGATAAAATATAGAGAAAATTATATAAAGGGGCCCAAAACTAAAGTATTTATATTTTGATCCCTATTTTTAAAAGTTTTATTAAAAAAAAATCCTAAAATATAAAATATTAATATTTTGGTCCTATTTTATTTAAAATCCAAAAATACTCATATTTTTTTAAAAAAAATTAAATTTTTAGAAAAATAACATGAATAGTATTTCCGAACACTATTCACTTTATATTGTGTGTGTGTGTGTGTGTGTGTGTGTGTGTGTGTGTGTGTGTGTATTTTAAAAACAATAAATACATATCTATAAATTAGAACATTTATATGTATGTAATGATATCTATATATTTATTACATACATACATACATATATATATATATATATATATATATATATATATATATAATTATATCTATATATGTATCAATATCTATATACATAAATATATAAATATCATTATTTATATGTTAGATATATTATATGTTAATATATAAAATACACATCATACAATATCTATACATGTAATATATATTATAATATAAAATATATTAGTATATATATGTTAATATATAATTATATATATATATATAGTATATATATAACATATAAATAATGGTATTCATAAATTTACATATATAGATATAGTTACAAATGCAGATATAGTTTTTATTATATATAATATGTGTGTGTGTGTGTGTGTGTGTGTATATATATATATATTAATGTGGTGTGTAATTTTAATATATATGAGCATCTATGTTTCATATGAAAATTTATATATTACTAAATTTTTAAGTATTAATTAATAAGGAAACTATGTAATAAGAGTAGTTTTGAGACTAAGTCCAGTGGTGTGTTGTGGATAAAGTATGAGGTATGTGTGTGTGTGTGCGTGTGTGTGTGTTAGGCATGTACAATGTGAAAAAAATATAGGTATAAGTCCAATAAATTGTATATTTCCATCTTGAATCCACTTGTAGACCAATTTAAGATGCTAACGCCACTTGTCAAAGTGATGTCCATTCATGTAAATTGGAAACCATTATTAGTAAATTCCCAACAAGTGATTTTAGAAAGATATATACACCATTCTCACATGAACCTCTTTGCATGATTACCCCCTTGGTTGGTTCCTTCATAAGAAAACAATATAGATGACATTTAACATACACCATTTTGAGTGGTAAATTAATGAACCAAAATCAATTATTTTTAGATTTGGAACACAAACTATCTTGCAAGATTAATGTCTTATTGGTTGAGTATATGGCTAAAGAATTAACATGTGAAATAGTCAAACCTGGACCATCACCCAGGGCCACTTCATTGGTGTCGTATTCAAAATGAATAGATTGATTTTGTGAACCACCAACAATGTTATGCGAGGTGATGAAGCTTGGAACCAACTAAGGGTCAAATGAGCCGGGCAACCTGGGCATGGCTCCAGGCCCATCCAAGTTTAGCTGTGCCTAGCCAGCCACAACATGGTTTGGAACTATGTCGTAGGCCCAACCGACCATTGACATGGTTCATGTCATGTCATGCCAGCATGATTCGTGCCTCATGTTAGGCCAAGTATAGGTCATGTGACTGACCCAATGGCATGGTAAACCGGCCTGGGGATCCAGCTTAATTTTTTAAAAAAATTTAGCTAGAAAAATCCAGTACAACCCAACCTGAACCAACAAGTCCAGGCACAACCCAGCCAAAACCAGTACGAACCGAGCAATGTCAGGCTAGTAGTTCTCAAGCCATGTCGTGCCAAGCATGACATGGCTACTATACCGAGTCGTGCCAAGCACAGCACGGTGGCTTGATTAGGCCACCAAAAAATAGGCCAGCCCAGCCAAACATGTTTGACACCACTAGAACCGCCCTCTCATGGTAGAAGTTGCACTTTTTACTAGTATTTCACTAGATTGCATCTGAGGATAAGTCAGTCATATGACCCAACACATCACATATTTGGCATTTGAGCCCACAAGAGCACTAATTGTAAGCATGATGATTGAAATCATGATTGATGATCATCTCTATTTCTACATTGTGCTTGTTCTTGTTTAAGGTGGCATTATTTCCCATAAGGCATGCAAAAATTTATTTGTTGTCCTTTCAATGTACCAAGTTTCTTGATTGTATGGCTTGCAATGGCTACCAATCATTGAGCAATAGATTCAAAATGGCAAAAATAATTTTCATGTATGAAAAGAAAATCATAGAGTTGCTCAAAATCAAAAAAAAAATTGAGCTCAAATAAGTGATGTAATTTCCATATACTCAAAACTTAATCCATTCAAATAATATAGTTAGTTCATCATCTGAAATAGGGTGATTGGTCATGACAATCTCATCTATGGAACTTTCACAACATGGAGATAATCAAAAATAGACCAATCAAAATGTTGAATTAAGTTTAGTTTTATCTTTTAATTGCATTGAGTGAATATGAGAATTGCTAGTATACAATGTTAAAATTTTCCAATTCTCTTGAGATGTTTTTGTGATGGTAGTAAGTGGAGTGATGTTGGGAGAATTGGAAGGAAGAAGTGCCCTGAGGATGAATTTATCTTGCCGAACCCAAAGAATTTTGTGTAGGCAAATTTAGAGGAGTCAATTGGATAAGCGCATTAAGAGGCACTGGTGAAATAATCAGGTGGGCCATGGCCATTGATATGAGCAGTGATTTTAAGGGAAAATTGAGATTTCCTAGAGGAGGAAGACATAAAAGAGGTGAGAAAATCGTCTCATTTGAGGGTTCTCCCTCTCAAACCATAATAGGAAAAAACTATCATATTAAATGAAAATATCTTATTTCCTATTTTTTGATTGATCATATGAATTTATATAACATCTCTAGATCTTTATTTTGACAATTAGGCAATACAAAGTCAAAAACATATGACTTGACTTTTTACATATGACTTGAATTAATGCACATGATTGAATTTATAAAAATGACTTGAATCAATGCACATGACTTGACTTTATGCACGTGACATGACTTTATGCATATGACTTGATGTGAGGCTAGAATTATAAGGTTTTGACTTATCTTGATTTTGACAATCATTTTTGATGCATCCCATGAATTTTTGTCATTAATTTTTTTTTTTTTGGGAACTTTCTTGTTATGTATGTAGAACTAATTTAGCAAACTCAATTTTTGTCATTAATCTTGAAGAATTTCTCAGGTGCGACCTAAAAGGCATGTTTTAGGAGGGTGGAATTTCATCACTTATCTCCTTAATTTTTGAACCATGCAATCTAAACCACAAAAAAAAATACCAAAAATTTTGTCTATATTTTAGTGGAAGTTATGTAGCCACCAAAAAGGTTGTGAACCATTTTAGAAGTAGTGAAGAAAAGCAACAATATTGGAATAATGAATTGGTTTAAGTATAAAGTTTGATCCTCCTGCTGCTCAACCAGCTAGTTCTGACCTTACTTTGACTGCTTTCTGATCATTGTTTAATGAAAACTCCAGATCCTTAGACCTATCCTTTGCATGCTGATGGTTGCCCCATATGGACTACTCTTTGCTTTTTGCTTTCATGTTGGATGGGAAAGAATAAGGTTAGACTGTTTCTAGGCAGCGAAACCTATGATTGAGGGTGGTCAAAGATCATGAATGCATTTGGGAAGCTACCGCTTCCTGCCTCCTTCATTCCTACTGCCTCCTTCAATGATAAGTTTTCCTCCCTTTTAAAAACTACCTGATTGGTCTGCCTCAGAAAATATACAAAGTGGATCGTGATTAGGCTTACCCTTTTCTTCCCATTCGGGTTGGGTTTACTCAGAAGTCAAGTAAGAAGGAATGGAACCACTGGAGTCATCTACAATCATCATGCTTGGGCAAAGATGACTGGCTTTGGAAGCAGATAATGAACCTATTTCTGCTATTTTGGATTCTTATTGATCATAGTGAAATCAATGTTTATGATAAATTCAGTGAAGTTTATGTGGTGTTCTATTGCTTCGTGGACCTTTAGAACTTTACATTACATTATATGGGCATGCTATGCGATTCTATTCCTTTGCATAGTCTCAGTACACTGTGGGAGGCTCTGCATCGCACCTGTGTCTCGTTAGATTCAGTGAAAGTGTAAGGTTTAAGTGAAGAGAATAGAAGAGATTTAATCCATTAGCCTAGTCTATATCCACACCTGACACAACTCCATAATGATGCCTCACTGCTACTTAATTAATTAATGGCTAAGTTCTTTCATTTCATAACTTTTGTTTTCCTCTCCTTTCTTCTATCTTAGATGGGCAAATGAAGGCATGGAGTAGCACTATTCTCAAGGGCATGCCTTGATTCAGCTCTTAGTAGAGGAGCCCTTTCTACTAAGTGAATATCCCTTGCTTTCATAACTAGTATGAGAATTAGAAAAGAAAGCTAACTTTGCTTCATGCATGCATGGATGGGGTCTCTCTTTCTTATTCTTGCAATAATCGGGATGTCTAGTCTTATGGGTGAATGTTTATCCCATGTTGGCACTTTCGACTTCTCATCTCTTATTTCTCCTTGAGGATATGGATTGGATTTGCTACCATACTTTACTTAGTCATCTGCTTGAACTAGATTCTATAAAGCTTATTTTTGCTCTTTAGCTTTAGCAAGTACTACTCCTAGGTTGTCGGATAGGATAACCGATGCTATTTTTGCTCTTTGAGTCAGAGAAGAATCTTTTAAAGGTGCATAGTGGTGAAGTCTAGAGATTTGGCTGGGTATGGTCTTATCCATTTCCTATGCTATCAAAAATAATGAATAGAAGGATAGGGAAGAAATACAATCTGTGATAAAGAGAATATCTTGACATATGCATGGTAGGAATTAGTGGTTAAATTTCTCTTCTTAGAGTAGTAGTGCTAGAGTTCCATATTCATTATTGGACAAATGCCTTATCAGAAAATCAATTGATAAGAGAAATGAAATTAGTAATAAAAGAAGTCAGCATCCAATGATTGCAGCAAGGTGCTTAACCTGGCAAGTGATGTAACCTCTTTCATGCCTTTTTCCTTGGTAAACTCCTGCCTTGGTAAAAGGTAGGCTTCTTCATGCCTTTAAGCATGACTTTTTGTAGCAAGAAAGCTATGGTCACATGTATGAATGAATGCCTTTGCTACTTTTAGAAAACTAGAGAAGTGGGGGCAATAGGTATCCCTTAAATCTAGTGTTATAGACTCAACAAGAAAATGGAAGTGCGCGCTAGTGCACTCTGGCCCCAGAGCCTATGTTTGTTGTCTTTGCTCACTGATAGGTTTGAGAATTTTCTTTGGGCATATGTGAACGTAACCATCGCTAGTTCTGTTATAGTAGACAGTCTTGTTGTCATATTCATTCTTAGCATAGACGCTCTTGGAGAAAGAACTTCTTTTGGTCTTGGGAATATCATTGGAAGGAAGACCTCATCAAAGATGGATGGCATACAAACAGAGTTGAATAATCAGCCTATGGCCCATAGATCAATCCCAATTTTTTGGCAACGGCTTCGTCACCTCTCTAGTCCCAGGATCCAATGGTGAAGAAGAAGAGATGAGCATGAGTAAGTGCCCTATTGGCTATATGTCGAGAAGTCTGGCACAGATATCAATTATTCAATGCTCGTAACTAAAGAAGAGAAGGTATGATCATAGGGAAGAGAATTTATTAAAGAATCTAAATAAGAAAAAGTTGAAAGCATCAAATGCAAATCACAGTTTCCTGCCTTATTATTTTATTATTCCAGGCTAGTACAAGATGGCTTCGCTCGAAAGAGTTTATTGCTTTCTTTCTCTACAAATTTCTACTACGAGATTGATTCATCTTTGTGTTTCAACAATTTTAATTGGTAGTTAGATGTTGCTAATTGTCCGGACCACTTTTGAGGGGATCAGTTCTATCGGTTTCGTTGCCATTAAAAGAAGATGACTCCCTCTTTGTCATGTTTTGAAATTCTTTCTGCCCAGTTTGAGATGTTGGGTTCTTTCTTGACTACCATAATAACTATTCGAAAAAGTTTCACTCATAGTAATATAATATATCTACCTATTTTCCACTTTGGATGAGTAGGAGTCTCCTCCCTTCACTACTAAACTTATAGTATTATATTCCTGGAATACATAACTTACTTATTCAGTCCCAAAGTATCTCATGGAAGATTAACCTACAGAAATTTGTTCCCAAGCGAATGAAAAATGAGTGATCCGACCATTTACTTGAAAGATTGATACCTACTGATATTTGATTTGACTCACATCGAATTCAGGCACGAGTCCATCTTTTATCTTTTATAAGAACGAGCGAAGCCATCTATAGAGGCCATTACTAAGAGACAATAGAAAATTTCTTGCTCGTTTAGAAGCTGGCTGGAGAAATCTCTATTGAATTGATTTGTTTATCAGTTTATCTTGACTACTTATTTTGGCCGAGTTAGCTTGAGCTTCTCATGAAAAAAAAGGAATAGATTGATTTTCCCTTTACAAGAGACTTTCTCTAAACCACATGAATAGATTGATCTACACAATTTTCTTTATTCATTATTCTTCCACATGAAGGTGGCAGGAGAGAGCTGTTGTGATGCAACTCTACAAGCCTAAGAGATGCAGAGACAAAAGCAAAGGCATTTGCACACTAAAAGCTTGTGTAATCCAATTCAACACCAAAAAAAGGAAAGAAAGTAGGACAAGCTATTTTCTGTATAGCTATATATATATTATATAATAATCTCATTCAATTCAGCCACTTTAAAGAAAGAGTGGATATGGATAAAAGGACTCTACCCAACTGGACTAATGAATGACAATAGGAAGAACTCGCTTTTCTATTGTTCAGTAGAAGTCTTTGGATAGATCATTTCACTTCTAAATTTGGGTAGAGATAAAATCTTCAATGCTTTCTTCTTCTTAAGGTGGGGAAACAAGATAAAAACTTAAGGATTTCGATGAGGGAAAGAAACCATCTATTCTATTTACCACACCACAGTTAAATGCCCAATTCATACAAACAAAAAGCCAAACCAATTTCGCTTCTTCATGTGATTCTTTCCTAGAGATTTTTGGAGAAATGCAAGATATCTCTTATAGCTGAGAACAAAGGATACTAAGATTAGAAAGCAGATAGAGCAACTCCTTTTATTCCATTTCATTTTGCCCTCACCTCCTTACCAGATTTGCTCTCATTGCTTCCTATGCTGACACCAGGACATCTCCATCAAAAAAAACTATCCCCCTCTCAAGCATATCACATGCCCAGTCCGTTCGCTTAAACTCACTGCCCCGCTCGTCCATTCAATCCTTTCTTTTTGACATCATATTTTCTTACTAAACTACACCACTCCTTGTATGTACAAATGCAACAACTATTCCATCCCATTATATTACCCATGCTTACTTACAAGTAGGTATTATGACTTGCTAATCAAGGCAGGCATGGACTACTTTACCAATGTTCCAAACTATGAGCTAAAACTCAAAAAGAGATTATATTGAAACAGAAAAGGAATTCCCAAAATTTATGCTGGATGCACTTAGGACATTCAGTTCAATCATAGCTCACGGAATAAGCCCAATCAAAGCCTCTTTTTAGAATAGGGTTGCTCAGTAAACATGAGAAATCAGATATAGCTAGAATGTTTAGTTGCTTCATCAAAGGAAAGAGATGAAGAGCTATAACTACTATATTAATATATTAAGCAAAAATTCCCATATTGACAAGAATTGATCCTTAACTCACTTCTTTAGTAAGGAGCTTAGAGGGTGCAAATAAGGCACGTAGCAGTAGGTACAAGTATCACTTTTCTTTTCAATGATATGCATTGGCTATCAAACAAATCATGTGATTATGGACTTTATGCTTTGATCTATCTTTACTCTAAAAAGATGTGTGACCCATCCCAATATGTCCTTTGTTTCATACCCATGGAACATTCCTTTGGAACCTTGAATTGAAAACACCCTTTATTCTCTCCTCGCCACTTCTTTCGCTTAATCTATCAACCTCCTATCAGAGATTGAGATTAATTAGCTGATCACAAGGCATCATGAAGCATGCCTTAATGAGTAGTGAGCTGTACCGAGCAAGGGCTTCAAGATCACGGCAAATAAAACATTACTTGGGTACAAATATCTTGTTCTAAGCATGTTTATCTATAAACCATGGAAAATATCTCTGACTATCAATGTGAAATTGTAAGTTTCCTCCTCTTTATGAGCCTGAAATATGGGTCAATAATTATCATTTCATATTGACAGAAAGCCATTCTCATTTTTTTATGGAATGATCTGTACCTCTACCCCGGTCATCATGAGGGGTTGTTTTCTGTGTAGGCTTCCAGACCATACCCTTTGAAAGATATGAGATCCATGGAATAAAATTCTGACATATATCACTGAAGTAAGTTTTCTAACCTTCTATACGCCATCCTTATCCTTGTGATTTACTCGAAGGTGGCCTTGCTAACAAGTTGAGCTAAGGCAATCACTCGAGATAGTCCAAACAATGACAGAAAAAGTAGGACTAATGAATCATACCTATCATCCTTCACAGATAGAACGTGATGGCCATGGAATTCCTGATTGAGGGATACACTGACAGGGGCTTGAGATATGATGGTGACGACGAACAAATGTCTCTCTTACAACCTTCACAACTTGGCCTATTTAAAATATTTGAAGAATTTCTCAATTATAACCTAAAAGGCATGTTTTAGGGGAGGTGGAGGTTCATCACATATCTCCTTAATTTTTGAACCATGTGATCTAAACCACAAAATGTACCAAGAATTTTATTTATATGCTAGTGGTATTTATGTAGCCACCAAAAAGGTTGTACGTTATTTTAGAAGTTGTGGGAGAAAAGCAACAATATTGGAATAATGAATTGGTACAAGTGTAAAGTTTGATTTTCATGGCTTGTGCAGTCATTTCCACATTTAATGTAACATTCCACGTCATCTATGAATATTAAAGAATATAAATGTGGGCTAAAAGATGCCTTTAGAATAACTCAATGATAATAAATAAATTAATGAACCATAAATGTTTCCAAAAAAATGTCTTGCACAATTGCATGGAAGGATTGGTGAATACTTTATTATAAAATGCTTGAAGTTCATTAAACACCTCATGCTAGAGATTGTAGTGTCAACACTATTAAATTGATATATTAAAAATTAGGAATTTTCTCAATATGACATCACTAGTTTATTGTCTAGTGGATCTCTATTTTAAATTGGGTTTGAAAATGAATATAGAGGCTTGATGATTAACTAGATTTTTAATTGTTTTCAAAATATCTAAGGATTGGACATTTTTTTGGTGAGATGATTGTATCTAGTGGGTGGTTTTGCCACTACCATGTTGTGAAGTTTCATTTTAATTTTGGGAAAGTCTCTAGATTGATGAATGTAATATCTTAGCATGGTAGATTTTGATTTGAGAGGTGATTTATCTAGTTCGTCACTGCAAGAAATGATAATTTGCTCATGTTAGTGAATGAGATTAGTTGAGTACGATTGCATTCTCACTTTAGTTGATGCTTAATGGGGGAGAATTTTGTGATTTAAGAGAGAGAATAAAAAGTATAAAAAGTTTTTGTTGGGGTGTGGAGGGTTTGGTAGGTATTATCATTTTTCTCAAAATTCTCTTCATATAGTTTTGTCTATAACCCAACTAATTAATTTCAGCAACATACCCAATTTTGCAATTCAAGTATCCAAATAAACAAAGTGCCACTTTTTCCATAGTTACTCTATCAAAATGGCTAACTAAATATTCTAAGAACATTCTAAGAAAAAATATTTGACCATGATTTGCAAAAAGTTAGAACATTCTAAATATTCTAAGAAAAAATATTATAAGAAAAAATAGCATCACCCAGAATAGCTTGAGTGATGCTTCTCTACTATTTACCCAATTTTCAATTCATCAAGCTCTAAGAAATTTTATATCGAAGATACTAATCTTTTAGAGAAGCTTCTAGTTATAACAATGTTCACATAAAAATATTAAGCAAGCAAATTCAGATATTTATGTTGTCTATCTATATCATCCATTCATTCCATTTTTCGTTGAACTTATTTTATGACAAAATGCAAGATGATAGATGCAAAACAAAAATAAAGAAAAGAATGAGATGAAATAGCTAGAAAAAAATATGATCCGTCTGTATAATTTGAGATTAACACAATGATTCAAGGAAGAAGAGCTCTTCTTTTTCATGAATAAATTGATCCATATACAATTTAATTAAGAAGATGCACAATAACTTTAAAGAGAGCAATATTCTATAAGTTAGATTTTCACATACACATTGGAAAACATTTATTATGCTAGATACAGTACAACCCATATGGAGTTTGATTTTCTGCAATAAGTGATCATGTCACTTCTTACACTTAACCTCGTATCGATAAATATAACATATAAATTATCACATATATCATTCCACATTTAGGGATAGAAATCTCTTCAATCCATCTCTATGCAAGTTGAAATTTAATATTTTTCATAGCTCAATATGATTATATTATAATTCAACAAGTAAATGATAGTTTTTATCACAAACTAATTGATCAAAAGACATCACTAATACCATTTTGAAGCATATCATAAAAACATGTCAAAATGAAAGTTTCAAAGAATAATTTTGATTTTGGATACACTATGTAATAAGTATAGTGTTTAGCTAAAAGAAGACTAGCTCCTATTATCCTTAGTTATTAATGATAGGTGAAATCATATTTTAATTTCAAATTATATTTCAAAAGGGCATTATAGAAGGCATTTTTTTTTCCTAAATTGACTCCTCCCCTAAAATTATAATTACTTTTTAACAATATAAATCTTGATTAAATTTTCATGAAAACTTTAATAATAACTTCATAGTTATCAAAAATATATACATATGTAAATATATAAAAAAATAATATATAAATTAATAAATACATAAATATATAAATGGATAAATACATAAATATATAATATATAAATATATAAATATATAAATATATAAATATATAAACATATAAATATGTAAATATATAAATATATAAATATGTAAATATGTAAATATGTAAATATGTAAATATGTAAATATGTAAATATATAAATATATAAATATGCAAATATATAAATATATAAATATATAAACATATAAATATATAAATATACTAATTATAAACATATTAATATATAAACATATTAATATATAAATATATTAATATATAAAAATATTAATATATAAATATATAAACATATAAATATATAAATATAAAAACATATAAATATATATATATATAAACATATAATCATATAAATATAGAAATATTATATATATATATATATATATAAACATATTAACATATGAACATATAAATATATGAATATATGAACAATGAACATATAAAAATATGAATATATGAACATATGAAGATATGAACAAATAAATATATAAATAAATAAACATATAAATATATAAAGATATAAATATATTAATATATTAATATATTAATATATTAATATATAAACATATAAACATATAAATATATAAATTTATAAATATATTAATATATTAATATATAAATATATAAATATATAAATATATAACTATATAAATATATAAATATATAGATATATAATATATAAATATGTAAATATATATATATGTAAATATATAAATATAAAAATATGTAAATATATAACTATATAAATATATAAATATTTAAATATGTAAATATATAAATATATAAATATATAAATATATAAATATATAAATATGAAAATGTATAAATATATAAATATATAAATATGTCAATATATAAATATATGAATATATAAATATAATAAATATATAAATATATAAATATATAAATATATAAACATATAAACATATAAATATATAAACATATAAATATGTAAACATATAAACATATAAATATATAAATATATAAATATATAAACATATTAATATATAAATATATAAATATGTGAACATATAAAGATCTAAATAAATAAACATATGAATATATAAATATATTAACATATGAACATATAAATATATAAATATATAAATATATAAATATATAAATATATAAATATATAAATATATAAATATATAAATACATAAATATATAAATATATAAATACATATATGATTATATAAATATATAAACATGATAATAAATATATATATATATATATATAAATATATAAATATTATATATAAATAATATATTTATATATTTATATATAAATATATAAATACATAAACATATAAATATATAAATATATTTATATTAAACATATTAATATATAAATATATAAATATGTGAACATATAAACATCAAAATAAATAAACATATGAACAAATAAATATATTAACATATGAACATATAAATATATAAATATATAAATACATAAATATATAAATACATAAATATATAAATACATGAATACTTGAATATATAAATACATGAATACATGAATACATGAATAAAAATCTACAAGAATACATGAATATATGAATATATGAATAAATAAAAATATGAATATATGAA
>JAREIK010001014.1:104585-367288 GCA_029783825.1 Sapria himalayana | reverse complement strand
TGCTTATATATTTATATTTTATATTTATATATTATATTTTTTATTATTCTATATTTATATATTCATATATTTATATATTCATATATTCATATTCATATATTTATATATTCATATATTTATATATTCATATATTTATTTATTCATATATTTATATATTCATATATTTATATATTCATATATTTATATATTCATATATTTATATGTTCATATATTCATATGTTCATATATTTATATGTTCATATATTCATATGTTCATATATTTATATGTTCATATATTTATATGTTCATATATTTATATGTTCATATATTTATATGTTCATATATTTATATGTTCATATATTTATATATTCATATCTTTATATATTAATATCTTTATATATTCATATCTTTATATTTTTATATATTTATATATTCATATATTATATGTTTATATGTTTATATATTTATATGTTATATATATATATATATATATATATATATATATATATATATATATATATATGTATGTATTTATTTATTTATTTATATATTATATATTTATATATTTATATATTTACATATTTTCATATTTATATATTTATATGTTAATATTTTCAAATATTTACATGTTAAAATGTTTATATATTTATATATTAATCTGTTTATCTGTTTATAATTTGATAAATTTATCTATTTATATATTTATATATTTATATATTTATATATTTATATATTAATATATTAATATGTTAAATACTTATATATTTATATAATTATATATTTATATGCTTATATATTTATATAGTTATATATTTATATACTTATATACTTATATACTTATATATTATATACTTATATATTTAAATACTTATATATTTATATACTTTTATATTTAAATACTTATATATTTATATACTTATATATTTATATACTTATATATTATATACTTAAATATATATATATATTTATTTATATATTATATATTTACATATTTATATATTTATATATTTATATATTTATATATTTACATATTACATATTTATATATTTATATATTTACATATTTATATATTTAAATATTAAATATTTATTTATTTACTTATTATACATATTTATATATTTACATATTTATATATTTATATATTATACATATTTATTTATTTATATATTTATGTAATTATATATTTATACATTTATGTATTTATATATTTATATATTTATACATTTATGTATTTATATATTTATACATTTATGTATTTATATATTTATATATTTATGTTTTTATATATTTATATATTTATATGTTTATATATTTATATATTTATATATTTATATATTTATATATTTATATATTTATATACTTATATATTTATATACTTATATATTATATACTTAAATATTTATATATATATTTATTTATATATTTATATATTTATATATTTATATATTTACATATTTATATATTTATATATTTACATATTTATATATTTATATATTTATATATTTATATATTTATATATTTACATATTTACATATTTATATATTTATATATTTACATATTTACATATTTATATATTTATTTATTTATATATTTACATATTTATATATTTATATATTTACATATTTATATATTTAAATATTAAATATTTATTTATTTACTTATTATACATATTTATATATTTACATATTTATATATTTATATATTTATATATTATACATATTTATTTATTTATATATTTATGTAATTATATATTTATACATTTATTTATTTATATATTTTTATATTTATACATTTATGTATTTATATATTTTTACATTTATGTATTTATATATTTATATATTTATGTTTTTATATATTTATATATTTATATGTTTATATATATATATATATATATATATATATATATATATATATATATATATTTATATATTTATATATTTATATATTTATATATTTATATCTTTATATATTTATATATTTATATATTTATATATTTATATATTTATATCTTTATATATTTATATCTTTATATATTTATATATTTATATCTTTATATCTTTATATCTTTATCTATTATATGTTCATATATTTATATATTTATATATTCATATATTTATATGTTCATATGTTCATATATTTATATTTTCATATGTTTACATATTTATATGTTAGTATGTTTATATATTTTTATGTTAATATGTTTATATATTTATATATTTATATATTAATATGTTTATATATTTATATGTTCATATGTTTATATATTTATATATTAATATGTTTATATATTTAAATATTTAAATATTAATATGTTTCTATATTAATATGTTTATATATTTATCTGTTTATCTATTTATATGTTTATATATTTATATGTTTATATATTTATATGTTATATATTTATTTGTTTATATATTTATATGTTTATATATTTATATGTTTATATATTTATATGTTTATATATTTATATGTTTATATGTTTATATATTTATATTTATATATTTATATGTTTATATATTTATATTTATATATTTATATGTTTATATATTTATATGTTTATATATTTATATGTTTATATATTTATATATTTATATATTTATATGTTTATATATTTATATGTTTATATATTTATATGTTTATATATTTATATGTTATATGTTTATATGTTTATATTTATATAGTTTTATATATTTATATATTTATATATTTATATATTTATATATTTATATATTTATATATTTATATATTTTTATGGTTACATGAATGATTTTTAATATGCCATATGATTTGTAAAATAAAAAAGTAGTCATGTGTCCAAGTATCAATCCCTTTCAATTTGGTTATGACACTTTCGTTTAGCAACATTGAATCAACTTAACAACTTGAGTTGACTAGATAAAACTAGTCTCTGAATATTACCCAGACCCTAGTGTTTGTTTAATTTATCATGTATGATAATGTTTCTTATCACGTATTTATTTAATAATTACTAATCTCATAATTCCTACTCCTTTTTGGTAATTAATCAAATCTCCTTAATGGTAATTTTGATTGTGTATTTTTTTCTTCTTTATCCCATACTTCTAAAGAATACATTATAATATGATTATAATAATATATATACTTTTGGCTTTGTTGATATCATACTTACATCAATTAATTTGTTCCAACTAAAAAATTCATCTCTAGAAACCATCTAAACGAGAATGTGTCATAAGGGTTGTCGTTTCTTTTTGATGCATATTTCCTTTTTTGTTTTGCAAAGTATACCCATCATAATCCTCCACAACTAACACATACATCCACCAGCATTCTAAGATCTACTCATATCTATTAATATTTAATATATTACAAAACCACATTCATCCACCACAAATTATATTCATCATATCTGATTACTTAAACAAACTCTAAATTTATAAATTAGCCTGACATCAAAAGGGGGCTCAAACAACTTAATTTGAAAATCATTCCTTTGGATGGTGGATCCTTGATGGTGGCAAGCATCTAGGATCAATATTTTAATTATGTTTCACAATCCAATCTATTTCACATTTAGCCTTACTTTGTTTCCCTACTCTAGGTTATATTTTTTCTTTCTCATGATCACTTTTTTTCTTCTTTAGCTATTCCCCTCTAATTTTCTATTTTTTCATTAAGTCTAGCTTTTATATCCTTGAGTTTCATTAGTGACTATAACAGCTCAATATCATAATACTAGATTGATGTTATGATGGAAAATTTATTTTGAATCACTCATTTAACCATCACATTATGGAATATCATGATCAATGTCATGGCATTGTTATGTGTATTTGAGGATGATGTTGTGTGTGAAAGAAAGTCATGACTAAAGTCAATCATATCTTTGAGTATGATATCACAATGTGAAAAGAATATCACAACATTAAGTAGAATCATAGAATGTGATTTGTGTTCTATAATAATGATGTTTTATAAGGTAAGTCACGACTTTATATTATCATGCATGCATCATCATGACTTCTTTTCAATGTTGTAACTAATATTTAATGCTTTGGCTGTCATGACTTGAAAATGATATCATGTCCAAAAAAGTATCTTATCGTAAATGTGATAACAACTTAGAAATGTTGCCATGGCCAAGAAAATAAATATTGCAATATATAAATTTGTTATGACTATGTGGTAGAGTGTTCCACACTCAAAGCACTATGTTTTTTTTGGGCATTCTTAATTATTTTCACGATATGTTTTTCATGGAAATATAATTTAAAAGTGAATATTTTTATTGCGTTATACTTTAGATGGATTTTGATGAATAATAGTAAAATCAATCATAAATTGGTTACAAATGATGGACTTGGTGGAAAGTAGAAATAGATACAGATGAGCAAGGAAAAAAACATGATATTTCCATTTTCACAACATTTGATACCAATTTGTCCTATTGAAATCTCATGGTAACCTTTCTTGTCCATGACTATACAAATAAGTCATGCCATTTATTGCACATCATGATTCTATTACAGAGTTGCCACATCCTTCCACTATATAATATGTTCTTTATGTTCACAATATTATTTTGGACTTACAACCACATTTATTCTAAATATAATTTTAGTCGTAATATTATTTCCAGGTTTTGATTACATTTTTTCTAAACATAATTTTGGTGACATTATTTTTATGTCATAAAAACAAAGCACCAATTTGAGATATAAATTCATGGTATTTTTCAATGCCCTGACATATTTGTTATAAATTTTTACTATCTACTACTTTATCCTCGGTTGGTTTTAAATTATTCTAAGTAAAAAGTTATGAATTTCAAAAGAAAGTCACCACTTCGGCCTGCATCTTTTAAGCTTGAAGTCTCAACTCTAAAAAATGGAAATGACTTTAGATTATATCCCGATTTTTCTATAACACAAAGTCATGATATTATCAATGATCTTTTAAGCTTAAGTACCTGTTGGATATTTGGTTGATGTGATATTGAATTAATATTGTAGCTATTTATATTTTATGAGATAAGTATTACTATGATTTCATGATAATATCACAGCCAATAAGAATGTGTCACATAGTGGAAGAATTATTGTAATGAGTTGTTATGATCATGGTTTATAAAGATTATCATGACTAATTAGATAGAGTTTTGTCCAAGAATGAATGTCAAAACTACTTAAGACTCATTATTATGCCCCATCTACTAAACACCTCTAAAAATAAATTGATTTCATGACTATTCATCAAAAACTTGTCAAAACTCCAAAGTTATGAAATTAATCCATAATTTCTCCTATTATATGTATACACAACATCATAAAGCATTAAAATACCTATAGGTGATTAGTAGTTTGAAGACTAAATAAACTCTCACATTAATATAATTATTCATTCTCAATCAATAACTTTCCACTCCATGACAAAATTTTCATCTCTAAAAATTACTGTCTAGATTTAAGCACTATAGGACCTAAAAATTTTTGGAGCAACTTCAAGTAGACATGTTGATAATCATGATAGGATTGTGTTCTGTGATTATATTTCTGGGTCATTGGATGTCTACATTCATTTATATGGTAGATATAAGTATTTATTACATCAAACATGTAATAAAAATCTCTAGATTGCCTCTCAAGTAGCACTACATTTAATGCCCATAACTAGACCATTAAAACTTATTTGTATTCATTAGAGATCTCTAATGTCTATGCTATATTATTTTACCTTCTTATTTATTTATTCCTTTAGTTAAGCCTAAGCTACACTTGTTTCTTGTGCTTTTTTCATTATTAGATGTCACAACTTTAGTAAATATCATAACTACTTCTCATGTGCTTATTTTTCTCTTTTCTTCATGAATCCCCAAAGTTGTGGCACTAAGTATGATTGCAGCTTTACCTTTAAGATTTTCTTTGCCCTTTTCATCCTATAAATCCAAATTCATGATGCTGAGTGAATCCACAACGTTGTCTTGAAGCTTTTCCTTACCTTCTTCATTCTATAATTCCAAAGTCATGACACTATGTATAACCAAAACTTTATCTTTAAACTTCTGATTGACTAATTCATTATGTATCTCCAAATTTATGATACTAGGCATATCCAATGTTTTGTGTTCATACTTTTCTTAACCATTTTTCTTTTGTAATATCCAAGTCATTGTGATGTGCATAGTCATAGCTTTGTTTATCTCAATTGTATAATAATGTAATGTCTTCACCTTAAATTCTATTTCATTTTTTGATTTCACCATGACTACCCCATAAGGTGTTATGAATAAATAATAACAAATGATTCATTTCTTCAAGATTTCAACATCTCTGAGAATAAATTCAACTCAAAATTGAAAAACTAATACCTTTTTGTGACCTTGAACTCTCTCCTTTGTAAATTCTTGTATTGCTATTATTTATTTTTCTCTTTATAAATGCATGAGTTATTGTATGCTTCTTCTCTCAACCCTTCCAATTTGCTTATTCGTAGAACTTTTCTTTTATCTACTTCCTTCAAATCATAATTCAACCTTTTGATAGCCCACCATTCTTTATGTTCAAGTTCAATAAGTAAGTGACAGACTTTTCCAAAAATGAGTCAAAAGGGAGACATTCTCAATGGTATCCTGAAAGTAATTCTATAGGTCCTCGTCCAAATATTGGGATCAATTCTTCCTAGATGAATTGAATATTTTTTCCAAATTTTCTTTATCTCCTTATCCGGGATTTTTGCATGCTCATTTGTTTATGGATGATATGCGAGCCTTTTTATGTTTAGTTCTAATTCTTGTCAAATATGCTTTAAATATTCTATTACAGAAATGACTTCCACCATCACTTATGAAACACTAATATGCTCCAAATAATAATCTACCAACTCATGTTTGCATCATCAACTTCTTTGTTATATAAATGGCCTTTTATAACATAACGTCTAGTACAAGTGGAATTGAAAACAATTTTATTTCATGATTCAACATTAACTATGATACAAGTGTACATGAAAACCAAAGCCCATTTGTCTACTTATATGTTAGCATCATTAACTTCTAATCTTCTAGCTAACATTGAATGTCCCAATAATATCCCTTTGTTAACCATAAAGTGATATTTTTCCTAGTTTAAGAAAAAATTCTTTTCTTTATATTTAACATAACTTCTAAAATAATCAAACATTCTTTGAAAGAATCTCCATAAAATAAGAATCATCCAAGAATACTTTTATAATCTCTTTGTTAAGATTGGCATATATTACATTCATGCATCTTTGAAATGTAGTCAATGCATTACAAAGTCTAAATGACATTGTCTAAAAGCAAATGTCCCATATGGGCGAGTAAATATTATTTTATTTTGATCTATAGGTTCAATCATCATTTGATTATACCTTAAATACTCATCTAAACAATAAAAGTAAGAATTGGAAGAGATCTTGTCTAATATTTGATTCATGAATGAGAGTGGGTAGTGATCTTTCCTCATTCTTTTGTTCAATTTTCAATAATCAATATATAATATTCATTTAGTTTTTGAGCACTTGTAAATCTCTTCACCATTCGTTATTTTCATCACTATCAATCCTTTTTTCTTTAGTAAAAGATGTATGGGACTCACCTATGGGCTATCAAATATCACATTGATAATGCTCATGTTTAACCATTTTATGATCTCTTTTTTTACAATATCTTTCATAATTAGATTTAGTCATCAAAAAGATTCAATCACCGGCCTCACATCATTTTCCAAAAGGATCATATGCATGAATGTCAATGAACTAATCTCTTTGATGTCATCAAATGACCAAGAAATAGTGACTTCATAGTTTCTTATGAGATTTACAACTTGGGTTTTCATATCCTCCAATAGAAATGCTAGAATGGTAAGGGAGTTTGTCTTATTTTTCTCTAGATAAGTATAATGAAAGTGATTAGGTAATGCCTTCAAGATCAGCTCATCTTAGAGGTGTCAAATAAGTCGTGTCATGCTAGGCATGATACGGTGCAGATCCACCGACCCAACATGACATGATGAGCATGGCCATGCTGACCGTGCCTTCATAAAAAAATGGCCACGTGGTTGACTAATTACAAGCTACCACATGGCCACATTTTAAAAAAAATGGACTACCCCATGATGGGGTTGTCAAATTTAAAAAAAAATAAAATGACCTGGGTGACTACCCAATGGGGATCCTGTCAAGTGGTCATCTAGGTTGATTTACCATGCCATCAGGCCGGGCACATGGGTCAATCTTTGCCCATCATGGGGCATGGTTCATGCCAGAATAGCATGACACGAACCATGCCAAGGGGTAGCCCAGCCTAGCTCAAGGCATGGTTCTAGACCATGTCATGCTGGGGTGGGCACTACTGAACTGGGTTGTGCCCTGGCAACCCAACCCGTTTGTTACCTCTAGCCCATCTCGGTTTTATTATTCTTTAACTAGTTGTCCTCCCAAAGTCATGACACCATTGAAAGTCATGGCACTACCCATTATATAAATCTTTATTGATTATCATAGCATTTAGATTTATTATAGCTTTCATTTTCTCAGTCACAACTCTATTCTACAATTCATAGAAATTATCTTCTTTAGATCTACCTTCACTACCTTCAAGTTTTCCCCTAAATGTTTTACTCAATCTTTCATTCTCATTATCTTTAGATTGTCATCATTTGCATCATTATTTTGGTTAAGTATTATTTTGAGTCCCGAATTACTAGCTTAGTCCTAGAATCTTGGCTCATAAAAGGGTACTATATAGGAAAAGAAAGAAACAAAGTGCAAATAATAAAAGTAAAAATCAAATGACAACTATTTACTTTCAAACAAGTTAACAAGACTCAGCAATTAGATTCGAGAATATTTTTTCAAACTCAATGCTACCTAAACTATTAAAAATAGATTATCATTCTACAATAATAATTATATCAACTCATTTTGACTGACCAAACTAAACAATCCATGAAAATATTATAAATTTTTAATATCACTTTATTATGCTATCTTATTTTATTAGTTAGATGATATTCTTAAAGTTCATTAATGAGAATATCTCATCGAATGAGATCTACAAGTGCACAAGTTGTATAATAATAAAATGAACATTCATTCATTTATCGATCGCATAAAATTTGTATTAGTACTTCGATTATTCAATAGGGAGACAATTCATTTTTAGTAAAATGAATATTCTAGTTATTAGAAAATCTTAGGTCCATAGATTTCTTCATTTAATCTATGTGATAATATTTAAGTTGTTAGATTTTTATTATGTTAGATAAAGAACAAAAGTTGGAGTATTGTGCAATAATTCCTTTTCCTAATGGCATATAAGGTGGTTGTCATCATAAAACTCTTCTCAATATTGGTCCCCTCATAGTTATCCTCTTGGTACATCACTACTGAGACAATAATTCATCTTTTCTTAAGGGTCATTTACAATTATATACATTTTAGGCATCTTTTTATCAATTATCTTTGATAAATTGATTGGTATGCACAATCTTATTCTTTGGCCTCATGTGTCATAATGACCAAAGATTAATATAAATTATAACCATTTGCATGTTTGGCTTTGTCAGCATCATACTTGTACAATTAACATATAGTTCCCTCAAATTTTATTGATAGGATTTATATAAGTAAAAGCAACTTACAAGGATTATCATCATCTTATTTCATGCATGTCATAAAGATTATTTCTCACCATCCTCCTCAATGACGATGTTACTCACATACAAAAGATAAACCTCTTAGAAGAATATTCTATAAAACATTCATATGAATTGAGAACTTATTCTTTTAAAATGTATACACTTGACATGCATATAAAAAGCATTTACACTATCAACTTCGTAAGATCCATACTCATGACTATTAATATGATCAAATTTTATGTTTTAACATATATAGGTTTATCTTACATGTTATAGTCAGAAGGACCGTCACATTCTTTCGATCATATATACGAGTAAGCCTCATGGTTTACACACCACTATCCACTATGACAATCTCACACAAACCTACAATAGTCAAAACCCTAGTTTAGGTTTATTTAATTACTATGCATTAATATCTATAATAAAAAATAAATTAAACACATTAATTCATAAATAAAAACTAATATTATATCATATATATTCAAATTACATGTATCCTAAATTCATATTATTTTGGTAAAAATTTTCAAATATACTTTAGAGTTGGGAGCATCAACTCTATGAATTATTTTAAACCTTGCAACCCTTACTTTTTTTGGAACCCCTATAGAGAGAATAATTTTCTTCTAAGATTTTGTAGTTGTTGTAGCTTTGTTTATTGCATAGAAGGTGAGAAAGAAGAATAAAAGAGATCCTATAAAATTTTCAATCTTCTACTTTTATACTCATGTAATTTTATATTATTTCAAGTAAGAAGTCATGACTTTCATAAAAAAGTTACCACTTAGGCATTCAACTCTTAAGTTTGAGATCATGGCTCTAGAAAATGGTCATAACTCTAGATGACATTCTAATCTTTTTATAATATAAAGTCATGATAATGGTGATGATCATGACATGAGCTTGATGTCTCTATAACACAAAATCACGATGATGCAAAGTGATCATGGCTTCGTGTTTTTGTTTTCATATCTTTATAAAAGGCCATGACACTAGGAAATGGCCTAAAGTGGTACAGAGATTTTCATATTGATATATGGTTATGATACTATGATAATGTTATTGGACTGACATTGGTCATTCTTTATTATTATATGGTTGTGTTTTTGAGATGTAACCATGACACTAAGAAGGTCTTATATATCTTATGGCCATGATATTGAGAAATAGTCATAATACAAAATTTACCTTTCATATATCTCTAAGTGTTTGTGGTGCAATGTGTGGATGTGTAACTGACCTTTTATTCTCTCATATATCATGCTGCTATGGTGCTATGATAAATATCATAGCACTGACAATTAACTCAAGCATAATAGCTATGAGTTTTCCTTTCTTTAAGGATAAGAGTCATAACCTTAGGAAATAGTCATACTCAAGTAATATTCTATGTAATTTTGTGTCCCAAAAGTGAAAGCTCTAAATAAATGTCATCGCTTTGGCCTGACTAGTATTGGCTTAGTAACTTTCTATAACTAAAAAATCATGGCTTTGTAAAAATATTGCAACTTTAAATTAAGACTATCGAGCCATATTATATGTTAAGTCATGATGCTTGATGGTCATGACCTTGAGCACCAGTAGAATACTTAGTTACTACAACATTAAATTAATATCAAAGTCATTTAAATTTTCACGAGATAGGTATGACTATGACTCCATTATAATATTGTAGCCACAAAGAATGTGTTGCATAATAGAAGATGTTTTAACGAATTGGTAGGGTCGTGGCATACAAGGATTATCATGACTAATTAGATAGAGTTTTGACTAAGAATAGATATTAAAACTACATAAGACTCATTATCCTACCCCCTCTACTAAGCACATCAAAATTCTATTAATTTCATGATTATTCATTAAAAATCTTTAACACTACAAAGTCATGAAAACAATTCATAATTTTTCTAATTCCATACCTACACAATATAATAAAGTACCAAAAACCTATAAATATTTCTTAGTTTGAGCACCAACAATTATCTATCTTCTAACAACCTTCTTTATCAACATATGAAATATTTATCTCCTTATAAAGGTTGAATTTAATTATTCTTCACTTACTCAAAGTATAAACTCTCCCTCATTCATGTCAATTAGGGCATGTTCAGTGGCTAAAAATAGTTTTCCCAAGATCAATAGAGCATATTAATCTTTTTCCATATCTAATACAATAAAATCCATGAGAAAAAAAATACACCAACCTTATTCAATATATCTTCAATAATACTCATTGGATGCTTAGTTAACTAACCTACCATTTGGAGTGAAAGAGAGGTTGGAGTGATTTCACTGAGTTTCAATTTTCATGATATCGATAAAGCCATCAAGTTGATACTTGAATTTAATAACAATGTGATTTCTAAAATATGTGCTCCTCAACCATACATGGTATAGTAAAACTTCTCGAATCCTTCAATTTTTTAGGAGGTTTTATTGAATCATTGTACTACATTTCTCCATCATGTTTATGGTTCCATATATCTCTAACTTCTTCTTAGTACTCATAAAATCATTTATGAATTTCACATAGTTAGGCAATTGAGATAATGTTTCACCAATGGAATGTTAACTTCTAGCTTCTGAAAAATATTGATGAATATTTCAAATTTATAATTATTCATCTATTTTTCCTTTCCTAAATCTTTGTGAAAAAAATAAAATAAGAGAGAGAGTACCTTTGACATCATTATTTATTACATGCTTCTTTCCACTACTTCTTGTAGCGGAAAGAAGCATGTAATACATAGTGATGGAGTGGGCTCAATGCCTTTTGAATTAGCCATGGTGAGAGCCACAAGTTTTGAGAAATTCATTGTGTTATCTGTAATAGCTCTCTGTTTGTTTTAGATAGCTCTTCACATTGCCTCTCTAGCTCTTTTCCATTTCTAAGTACTATGCAAAGGAATTTCTTTAGCTTGGCCTCTATATCACTAGGTAGCTCATTTAGGCTCTTTCCTTTCAATGATAATGCTAGTTTTCCAATTTGATTTTTTATACTTTACATTATTGCATTTGCATTTTCTATTAGATTATCTTGAAAATCATTTTTGCTTCTTTAGTAAACAATGTCTTCAACCTTTTTTCCATGGACTACTTCTCTTCTACTTTTTTAGTGTTGGTAATTTGAGTTTGACACTCATCAATAATTACACTCCATTAAATTGTGCCCAAAATTCTTCGTGACTTGGCAAATATTTTGGTGTCCACTACCAAAACTCTCATTGGAAATTTTGTCATTATTTTTCATGTTTGGATGATAGTGTGTGGGGATATTAGCGTAGGGTCAAAACATATTTATTTTACTTTACAATATATTAGCTTTATCTACTTGATAAATTATGTCGAAAGTAGTTGTTTATTTTGGTTGTGAAATGGTGAGTTCTTCCATACTTTTTAGTTTCTCCTCATGGCCTTCCAACCTATTTATAAATGCCTCCATCTTGACTTTCATCGTGGTGAGTCAGTCTAACTCCAAAAATCCAATTTGGCTTCTCCTAAATCAATGGTCATTTAGAGTTTGATTTGGTACTTTCTTTTCAGCAACTCTTTGAACATCAAATAAACCTCCTCAAAAGATTCATTTATAATCGAACTTCCAAGATCACATTAATAGTGCATTTCATCATATAATTAAGCTTATTGTAGAAGGCTAGGACTTGGAACCACAATTCAAACCTGTATCATGGGAATCTCCTTAATAACTTCTTAAAATAGTTCTAAGCAACATACAAAGTCTCTAGCTCCTCCTAATAAAATTAATTTATCTCTTTCCTCAATTATGAGGTGATTTGAGGTGTGAAAAAATTTGAGGAAAACCTACACAAGTTTGTTCCAAATATTAATAAAGCATCGAGATAAGCATTAAAACTAACTTTTTGCCTAATCTCTCAAAGAAAAATAAACATAATATGATTGTATCCGAGCTAACTCTATTAACTTTAATCATATTGCATAACTCCTAAATATAGCAACATGCTCATTCAGATCCTCTAATATCCTTCCACTTTATTGATATTATTGAAATATTACTATTAGAATAGGCTTTAACTCAAAATTGTTCGCTTCCATTGGTTGCATCCAAATTTCTAAAGAACTATCCATAATTATAGGTCTACAATAATCATCAAAGATATAATAATGGTTGGTTTGTTGGATAGCCTGCACCTCATAACCTCGGGCCTCTCTTTTACTATTTGTTCATTCCATAGCCTTTTTCTCCACTTTTGGTTTGTCTCTCCTAATTCTATTGATCTCTAGGTCAAAAGGTATTAGCTCGGTCCTAGAGTTTTTACTGATATAGGATATGGCTAAAAAAAGAAATGAATGAATAAAATGAAAATAAAAATCATTATGATTATATGTTAAAAATAAGATATGCAATATAAATCTTAGGAAACTAAAATAAGATTATATTATCAAAACTACAAAAAATAGAACTACCCATTTTCAAGGGTAGTTAGTCAATTAAAGTTTGACCAATCAAACTAGAATAAGTAATCCATAGAAATTTTGTCAAAAACTTATTGTAACTTTGTGATAATATTTAATTATTTTGGTTAGTTGAATCCCAAAAACTAGTTAGGTGAGTGTTTTCATCTAATATCATTTTACAAGTATATGACTTATACAAGTAATAATTAGGCATTTAGTCTAGATATCGATCCCATAAGGATTACACACAAATGTTAAATTAGTCAAACTATAATTAATTGCTACTCTAGTATGTACGATAAATAGGATTCAATTCATAAATCCTATAATTCTAAGAATAATTCATATTAATATTTATGATGGAATTCATAAATAGTCTTATTGTGATTATACTCAATCATAGAATAAAGGCTGGATAATTATAGAATGACCTCTTCTCCTACTAGAATATAAGGTAGTTATTAATTATTGAGCCCTTCTCAATAATAGTCTCTCATAGTTGTCCTATCAAATATTTACTACCAAAACAACATATCATCCCTACTCAGAGGTCATTCATAAGACCTCTATTTTAGTTAATTTACTAATTTCCCTTAAAGGTTACTTTGAATATGTATTCTTATTTTTGATTTCTAGTAGCTTTCTCAATGAAAATTGATGTGGTGATAAAAGCTTTTGCATTTTTGGCTTTGTTAGTACCATACTCGCACATTTAATATATGTTTTCCTTTATGTTTCACTCATAGTAGCCATGCAATTGAATGTAACTTATAGGACTATAACCACCATACAAATCACATATGTATGCACCTATCACATGTCTTACCTATCACTATCTCCACCATGACAAGTGACTCACACACTAAAAATGAAACTCTTCGAAGAATGTTCTATTTATCACTCAATATAAATTTAGAGTTAGTTCCTCTAGAATATATTATATAGTGGCCTATAAAAGTATTTGTGCTTTCGACTTCATAAGTATCATACTCGGTGATTAAATATATCTCAATTTTGGTTTTTGGTGTATGAGTTTGTCTTGTGCATCATGGTTAAGGGCTATCATTTCCTTTCTATCATATGTGTGAGTGTGTTTCATGGATTATCTATCACCATCCACCACTTAAATCATGCATGAACCCACATAGCCAAAACCCTAGTTTAGTTCTTTTTAATTACCAAATCATTCATAACCAACCAATATCATAACAAAATATCATATCAAAGTATTAAATATAACATTCATCACAATAAACTGATCATATTAGGAAGGGCTATTTTTTTCTTCTTATTGTATATGTGAATGTATTTCATGACTTACCTATTACTATCTATCAATTAAATCAAGCATGGACCCACCAATAGCCAAAAACTTAGTCTAAATTATTTTTAATTACCAAATCATCAATAACCAAATAATATCATAACAAAATATCTTATTAAAGTATTAAATATAGAAAAAATTATAATAAACATATTACATCGACCCCAAATTCTTTTTTTAGCCTGAAATTAGGAAGAATAACATATGAGATAAGTTAAAATTTATCGCATAAAAATTTAGGTGCCCAATTTTAGGCCTTGAGAAAATCTAAGCTTCAAATCCTCAATCTCTAAAAACTTTTCAATTTCACTTTAATGTGCCCCTAAAAGGGGTCAGAATGGGTGGCTGCCACATAGTGTTTATGCCTATACCTTGCATTTCCCTCATTTCTCAAGTATCACAAAAAAAAAATAAAGTTGTTGAGCATTTTGGGTCATCTTCCTTGATCCTCTAATGGATCTCTCTTAACTTCTTAGAGTTTTTTTATATGCTTGAGCATCTAATGTGATTTTTTTTTTAAATTGGAAGTCATAACATTGAATAATAATTGAAGCTTCAATCTTTTAGTTCTGTAATACAAAGTCATAATATTAGATATGAGCCATAGTCCTAGTCTCTTTTTTTTTTCTTCATGGTCTTAATGTTAGGAAAAGTAATGAAAACTTATTTAGCCTATGTAACATAATGTTATGGTGATTGAATATAGCCATGACATGCATTTTGTCTATGTGACTCATTATCACAATGTCGAGTGAGATCATGACTTGTGAATTTCACTTATATAACTCAAAGTCATAGCATTGAAGAATGGTCATGGTTTCTCTCTTTAGCTATGAGTTATGGTGCTTATGTTGGTCATAACTCATGTTTGATTCTCTATAATATTATGTAGTCAAAAGTTATGATGCTAGATTAGCATCATAGTTTTGGGTTGAGTATATGTGATTTGATAAAGGAAAAGTGATGACATCTAGAGACTATTCGGGTTTTAAGCATTAGTGGGATACTTGGTTATTATGTCTTGAGATTAATTTCATAACCATGAAATTATTTCGAGTTAGTTCGACTACACCTCCAAAAAATCTTCATAATCAAAAGAATATATTGTATAGTAAAAAGATTGTATCAACAAGGTAGATGTGTCAAATGGGCCAGACTGACTTGGCCCTGCCTGATGCACGACATGGTTCGGCCCTGCCTAGCCTGACATGGCACGGGAATGACCCATGCCCATGCCCGTGCCGGACCTGTTCACAGCACGACTCGTGCTATGCCATGCCAAAGCCAACTAGGCCTCGTGTCGGGCCAAGCACGACCTAGTACCAAGGCATGTGGGCATGGTTACTCTGCACGAGCATCTCGAGCCCCCGATAGATCTGAAAATTTTGACGAGGCACTGGGCCCCAAATTGGACCCATGATTTTTTTGACCCGAGTCTGAGTCCACCTCCAATGGTAAAATTAAAAAAAAATTGAATGTAAGTCATTGGATTTTGCTTCCAACAGTCCAACGACTATGGGGCATAATCTGACGTCCTAGATGATTCTGCCCCAAATTAATCATTAAAAATTGTAAATAAATAAAAAAAACTTATTTTTTTAAAAAATTCTATATATAATCTAAACCCCCCCCCCAAGATTTATATTATTCAAAAACATAAATCATTCTCATCACCTCTCTCTTCCTTCTAAATTTTTCTCTCTCAGGAATTGGGATTTTGGCTTGGTTTTTTGTGACTCGCAACTTAGGCTTGGCTTTGGTAAGTGTTTGGATTTTTGATTTAAATTTAGAAAATAAAAATTAATTTAATTTAATTTAAATAATTTAATAAAAATTTAATTAGTCCGTGACTGCTGAAACTTTGTTTTATTTGGTTGTCTCGACCCAACCATCTAAAAAATAAAAAACTAGGACTTTAGTAGTTTGGACTTACTTTAATATAATAAAACAAAAAAATTTTAGGGGTGCCAAAGAAGAATTAGCACAGTGCAAATACTATAAGAAAATTTAAAGTTGTAAGAGTTCGTGTGTGACTTGACACCTTAAGAGGCATGCCGAACTATGCACCAAAAAACATAGTATAATAGATCCTAGGCAAACCCAGCTCAATAGTGAGTTTTTGATGATGGATCTAGTTCAATCTCAAAGTTTACCCCCTTCATATACTACAGCGAGTTGGGAAGAGAAGACATGACCAACCTGATCACCATGATGTGTCTTCCGATTAGATTTTTGGAGGATCCAAGGGTTTTAGTATCATGCAGAGATATTTTTAGCCTGCATATCATAGGATTCCTAGGTCTATATCTTGGAATGACATACTAAAATATTATAAGTTAGAAAAAAAATAATAATTAATAAATTTAGGGCATATAGTGGAGTGGTATCCGTGACATCCAATATCTGGACTAGTCATGATGATGCATTTTATGAATGCCTCACCACCCACTATATAGATCCAAAATGGACTCTAAATAAAAAAATTATGATTCTCTGAGATTCTTCTTCCTCATGATGGCCCGACTATTTTTGAGTGCATGATGAAGATCTTTAGAAAATATAAAATTCAAAATAAAATTTTTAGTATCACATTCGATAACATATCTAATAATAGAGTAGTGATTAACATATTTATTAGAAATATTAGAGATTGACCATTAGGAGAGATGTTCCACATTATATGTATGTATCACGTGATTAACCTGATTATACAAGTGGGGATGAAGGGGTGTTCCCTCACTTTAGAAAATATACGTAACTCACTAAAATACATTCGCATGCCTCGTAGACAACAGAAGTTTGGTAGCCTCTATTTGTCTACAAATCTTAAGAAGAAGAAATTCTAATCGTATGTGAGACACTGTTGGAATTACACTTACCTGATGTTGGAGTCATGTCTTGGACATGAACACGTGATATCCAACTATGTCAATAGTAAGAATGATGAACTTATTATTGATGATACTAATTGGGCTACAAAAATTTTATTTATGAAAATTTTGAAGATTTTTTATGACATAACGAACATGTGTTCGTCGGTTTATACTCCCACAACTCACATTACACTCAAGTGCATATGCAACTTTAGTAGCATATTTAGAAAGTATCAGGCTGACCTGACACTTATCCATATGGTTGTAGAGATGAAAACTAAATACTTAAAGTACTGGTCTACCATTCCATCTCTGTATTGTATGACTATCTACATGGCCCCTAGGATTAAGGTAGAAGGAGTAAATAATATTTTGACTTATATTTTCTCATGCATGAACCTTTAAGACCCACCTAGATGGTTCATTCACTAGAAGTTGACTAAGCTTTTTACATACCATGATACTAAGTACTATGGTAGTAGTAGTGAGGCTCCGAGGATGGACATGGATACCATATTCGGAGATGATGACTTTTCCATTCAGTTAGCAAGGGAAAAATGATGTGGTAGACTATCGAAAAGGAGCGAGCTATATCGGTACTTAGATACTGATTATTGCTCAATCCTATCATATTCAGATGCTAAGAACCTTGATATATTATAGTGGTAGAAATCATACGAGTCCACCTTTTCCGTGCTATCTAGGATGACACGAGATCTATTAACTCCTCTAGTATCGAGCATAGTACTGGAGTCTCCTTTTTCTGTTGTAGTGAATATGATTTCGGATAGAAGTACGAGATTATGTCCATATATTATTGAGGCTTTAGCATGCATGAAGGATTGAAAGGATTCGAGCTTAGGCATCTAGGATCATCTTGGGATTACAGCAAAAGTAGAGGAATTGATTGCTGATGATGATCCATATGATAGTAATTTTGATATTGAGGATGATAATGATATGACGATGGACTATTGATGACGTTGCCACTTGATGCCTGATGGTTGATGATCTTCGGATTGTGACACTTATATTATACTAATGTCTGGTTCTGATTTTTGATTTCGATGTACTCATTTTTATTTACATTGTATTTGGTTTGGTTTGGCTTTTTCATTTGTATTTCAGACTTGTAGTATTTATTTAATTTGTTGTTGTGAATAATGCTTAAAAGTTGAAACTTGAATATTTATTTTTTTTATTTTCATTTTGCTTTCGATTTACAATTTTATTCATATTTAAGTTTTCAATATTTTATTAATTCATATCTAAATTTTAATTCTAATTACTAAAAAGTAAAAATATTTAACATAAAAAAAACTTAAAAAGTAATAAAAATTTATAATTTACAATTTAAAAAATTTTAAACATAAACTAATTAATTATTACATTAAAAAAATATCATAATTAAAAAAAATTAATTAAATTTTAAAAACCAGCCAGTACAGCCCAGAATTGGCCAGTACGAGCCCGACCCATCATGGTATCTTAACCAGCTGGGCATACGGGCTGTGCCATGCCTGGCCTGAAGAAACCATGTTGGGCTAGGCATGGTAGCCAAGTTAGGCGGCCTAAAACTAGGCTAAGTCAGCCCAGCTTGGCCCGTTTGACACCTCTACAACAAGGTAATAGTCATTGAGTATACCTATTAACATGAATATGTATGTAGGGTTTTAGTCAAGAATTGATGCCTAAACTTATCTATAAGTACTCAAATATATAATTATGTCATAGCATGTTAGATTTTTTGACTTGCATGACTTTTCACTTCCTTTCTTGTCATCAACTCCTCCAAATCACAAATTTTTCACATTCAACACTTGCCATGCTAAACACATGTCATGGCTTAAGGTTGAGTTGTGATGACTTGACTTCATGTCACCCCTTTGAAAAAAGTCAAATAACCTAGGTTACATGTCATGACATTGAGTATAGTTGACAACCTTTCTTCATGTTTCCCTTTGGAAAGGGTCACAATAACAAGTTTTATGTTGTGATGTTGGATTGTGCAGTGATGACTCAACTTCATGTTGCAACATTGAGGAGAGTTATAACAACCACCTTGCTCCTTGGACTATAAGTAACTTGTAATTCCTTTTAGCATATTATTTGTAGACGTAGTCATAATACTTTTATCACTAATGTGCCCTAATCTTTTATGCCACAACATCGCTAAGTTTTTTACCACGTTTTTCTTCTCAAATATTTTAGTCCCTTCAAAAATATTGTAATGACTTTACTTTTATAACTAGTAACAATATATGAGTCATTTTGTGACTTTGTTATAGTACCAAAACTTATCATTTATGACATAGTCCCAAAAGAACAAATTATTCTTTTGTTCATTAGAGTTTTTCAAGCATATAGGTTGTATAAGTGGTAAAGTTGGATGTAAGTACAGATATCGATCCATCAAGGATTATGTAGTCATTTTGACCAACCAATTGTGAACTAATTAATGTCCAAGTTGGGTAGATAAACTTAAGTTTTTAGAAATATACTTAGACTCTAGATTTGGTTCACTTCCTTATGTATGATGATATTTTTTTAGTATTTGGGTAATATTATGTTCAATTATTAAATGAAAAGTAGAATAGTGTGGAAATGTTCTAGTTCCCCCTTGGTATACAAGGTAGTTATCATCCTTGAACTAACATTGTCAAGGATGATCCTCTCATAGTTGTGCTCTTAGTATTTCATCACCAAAATTACATATCATTCTATTGATAGGTCATTCATATATCTAATCTTTTTAGGCAATATGTCAACTATCATTGATGAATACTTTGAGTATGTATTTTTTATTATTTGACTTATAATGTCTTAAAGACACAAAATTTTGTGGTAATAAATATATTTGTATTTTGATTTTGTAAGTCTCATACTCATATCAATAAACATACATCATTCTACAAATTTTACCTATGAAAATCATAGAAGAGAAAATGACTCACAAGACTATTACCATCTTATAAGACACATCTACTTGCATGTGTACATTGACATAGCAATCACTATTTGTCATAGCCAACACATGACTCTTACACTTGGGTAAAACTACTAGGTTAGATATTCTATATAATCTTTACACTACTTGAAGGTTAGTTCTTCTAAAATATATACAATAGATTGAACTAATAATATATTTTTATTTTTAGCTTTATCAGTACCATACTTAAAATAATTAAACTTATCTCACTTTTGGGTTTTCACAGATAAGTTTATCTAATGCATAAAGATGATAAGGGTCGTTCCTTCCTTTTTATCTAACCTCATTGGTGTGTCCCATAAATTACTTGTTATTATCCACCACTACTGATATGCATACAATTATGACATAGTAAAAACTTTAAATTTCAATTCTAATTAGCATTCATGTCCATAAATATCTAAACCACAATATTACCACAAACTTAACCTTCATATATTCGCATCATCATAATACAAGTATATGAAACCAACCCTAGATCCTATTTTAGTTTGACATTGAAGTATAATTTTAATGGGATGTTTGGAGTGAAATCTCATTGAATCATTGGTTTTTAATGAAAACCATAGTAAGGATATAAGTCTCAAAACCTAATCTCAAATAATTATTACTTATGTCTGTCTTGAATTTTTTCCTAGTTTGGGGTTTGGAAGTCATGCTGCCTAGGGTTTGCATGCTCTTGGCTCATAATCTAATTCTCTCTCTCTCTCTCTCTCTCCTTTTTTTGTAAAAACTATAAGGATACTTTAGGATTATGTGTGATTCTTTAAGCTAGAAGTCATGACATTGACTTGATATCATAACTTTATTATCTCATTGAATCTTCTCTAGATTAATAAAATCATGGTGGCAAGGAATATCATGACTCAAGTAACTTTCTCATATGGAAGAAAGTCATGGTTATAGGAATCCTACTACTGAAATAATTTCTTTCTTGAATGTAGTCAAAATGCTAAGGAATGCCATGATTAATATATTTACTCTCTAAAATGCAGTCATAGTATTATAAATGATCATATCTTTGGTTTTTCTCTTTGGAGAACAAATCCATGGTGCTGGAAATGTCATGACTAGAGTAAATATTTTTTGAAACATAAATTTGTAAAGAAAAATATTATGGTGACTAAATTTATTTGGTATTTTGTCTCTGTATCAATTACTTGGTATTGGAAAATATAGCTACTTCTTGTACAAGTGAGATACTTGGCTACCATGATATGAAAATAAGATTGTGACCCTTGTTATGTTTTAGAGATAGTTTGACCTCAATTCCAAAAAAAAATATCATGGGCACGAACATATTATTGTATAGTCAAAAGATTATGATATCTTGGTGATAAAGCCATTACATACAAAGATTATTATTATTATTATTAGTTTTATAGAGTTAAATTAAAGAAAGGATGTCAAAACTACTTAGTAGGCTTGTGAAAGTTGTAAATATGTCATGACATGAGAAATATCATAACTTTTCATTACTTTTCTTCTCTCCAAGTCATCACTCTACTAAGTCCACCACTTTTACCCAAAATATGACTGATTTCACTAATATTCATCAATTATATCAAAACATATATTTAGAAAAATATATTAATTTAAAGGTCAATTACATGCAAACACTTCAAGAATTATATGGAAAACATACCAAAAACACTAGTACATGGAGTACTAAACAAACTCACACACTAAAAATATTTCTTATCTTTGAGCAATTGATCTTCCTCTCTTTTTTTGAAACTCATAATTGACAGATCAATAAGGAAGAAATATAATGCCACATAAAATGATTGTTATGACTAGGTATGAGTGCCATGTTGAACTATTTTCTTTTGGAAATAGAATCATGAATCTAGGAATTTTTTATTTTATGTATGAATCAATAAGTGAAATGAGTTTATTTTTCTTCATCAAAACTAAAACTATCTACTTGGATTTCCATCCAAAAATCATAATATTCAATGTCCATAGCTAGACTATTATTAGATTTCCAATTAGATCAGTAATTTCAATATTCTTTCCTTTGAGATACTTTTTGGTGAATATAATGTATTTGTGAAAAATTATGGCATTGTTGCCTATGAACATCTTTGATAAGGTTGTAACTAACAATGAAGTCACAACATCATGAGTTGCTCTTTGGATCTCATTAGTTGTACTTTGTTTTGTGTCATGACTTTCTTATTGATTCAGCAAGTAAAGTCATGACTTATGATCTTTCCACCATTCTAGACTCAAATTGTCCATTATGGCACACAATTTTATATATGGTTCATGACTTACTCTCATGCATCTCATATCGCATCCCCTAGGATTTGAATTTGTGACCTATCTATAGTTCCAAATCCTAGCACCTGAGTGCATGTTAGATCAACTTATACTCAAGTGCTAAGATTTGGAACTATAGACATGTCGCAAGTTTGAATCCTTGGGGGCACAACATGAGAGGCATGAGAATAATTTTTGACCCATGTGTAAAACTTATGTGTCATAACAAGTAAAACGGTTAATATGAATATGCCTAGTGAAGGGGGTTGGGCAATTGATTAATACTTGGGGACTACCCAAGGATCGAGGTAGAGTGGGACCCTCTATTTGTTACATATAAATATGACATGGAAGAGGGTCAAGCAATTTGAGTATGTGACATAGTAGATCAAAAGTTTGAATTATTTTAAAAGGTCATAAGTTTGAATCCTATATGTGACATGAGAGGCATGAGAATGTCCTGGCCCATGTATAAAACCATGCGTCATAATGGGAAAAGTGGAAAATATGGGTATTCCCGATAAAGAAATTTGGACAACCAGTTACTAATAGAGAACCACCTAGGTATTATGGTCGAGTGAGCTCAATGGTTGTTGCATACAAACGCATTTATATGTGATAAACAATGGGCTCAGTGTTATCCTATTGCCCGGCCCCCTTCATTGCGCATACTCATATTGTCTATTTTGCTAGTTATGATGCTTGATTTTATACATAGGTTAGGACTTATTCTCATTTCTCATATCATATCACATCTCCTAGGATTTTAACTTGTGACCTTTAATAAATATAGTTTCAAATCCTAGCCTTGGAATACTAGTTGACCTACATGGCTCAACTAGTATTCTAGTGCTATGATTTGGAGCTATATTAACTAGAGGTCAAAAGTTCAAATCTTAGGAGATGTAACATGGGAGGCATGAGAAAAGTCCTATCCCATGTGTACAGCAAAGCTGTAATGGGAAAAATAGACAATATGAGTATGCTAATGGAGGGAGCTAGGTAATTGGTTAACACTCAAGGACCATCCAAGTATTGAGATCAAGTGTGACCCACTATTTGTTATAATAACTACCTCATAGGGCATCATGAATGTAATTATAAATAGTCCATACCATCAAGACTTCAACTTTCCTATTAATAACTTGAGATATGAAGTGAAAACAAATATTTTTTCTCTTCTTTTGAACTTTTTTATTTACAGATTCTTATTGTGTCATTTTTATTTGTTTTGTCAGTATAGATATGAGCATTGTCATAGAATTCATTCCCTAAATTTTTCTAGTTTACTCATATGAAGAATTCTCTTTTCTTTGATATATCCTACATATATAATTCATTTTTTTTATTATCCATCATACTTGATGTTTGAGTTTAACTAATAAATAACATATCCTTCCAAAAATAAGTCTATAAGAAGACATATCCTAGGATGTCTTGAATGTCCTTCTATATGTCTACCATGCTTCCTCCAACTATTGAGACTAATCTTTTCTTGATAGATTGATTTTTTTTCCCAATATAGTGATATTTCCAATTGCACATTTTTAATGGATAATATGTAAGTCTCATCTTATGTCTAGCCTCATACTTAGCTAAGTAAGTATCAAATAAATTGTTACAAAAATAACTATTTTCATCACTTATATAAGAAACTCACAACTATCCTTGCATTATTTTTTGATGTCGCTATCACTTCAATATATTTAGACACATATAATCCACTAATAATAATATGTATTTTTTCCAAAGGATGTAGTGAATATTCCCATGAAATCTATCTCACATATATTAAAAATATCAACTTCAAGGATATTGTTGAATAAAATCCTATTCCACTTAGATATGTCATCCAATCTTTGGTATCTATCATATCATTACATCATGTTCTAGCAATCTCTAAATAATGTTGGCTAAAAAATCTGAATTGTAATATCTTTTGGCTAGTTTTATTACCTCCAGAATGCCCTCTATAAGGAGATGAGTAGCATTTAAGAATAATCATATCCATTCTTCTTTTGGTAAACATTTTCATAAGATTTGATCCACACTTCTTCTAAATATAATTAAGTCATTACATGAGTAATTTCTCACATCATGAAGAAACTTTATTTTTTGCTTTAATGTGAGAAGAGGAAGGACATCACATGCAAGATAATTAAAATTTTAACATTAATATCTACTTACTCATATGAGAAGTTCTCCAAAATTTTAGCTTCTCCTCCAAGGTTCCTATCAAATTCCAAGTGGAACAAATTGTCGACTATCACATTTTCACTTCTTTTCTTGTATCTTATCTATATATCAAATTATAAGAGAAAAAGTCATACAAATATTAGTTTAGCTTCTTTTTTTTTCTATTAAGTACCACACATCTCCATGATCTATGAAATCATTACTTTTGCTCTAAGGATGTATTGTTGGAATTTATCATAAAAGAATACCATGGCCAAAATCTTCTTTTACATGGTAGTTTAATTTACTTGGACTTCATTCAAAGTTTGACTAGCATATAAAATGACCCAAAAAAACTATCTCATTTCTATCATAGTACAACTCCAAGTATGTTGCCACTTTCAATGTACAAAATCACAAATGACTCTTCCCATTATGGTATAGTTAAAATCAAGCTTTCAATTAATTTTTACTCTAACTCCTCAAACACATCAAAACATTCTTCACTAAAGTTTAAAATCATTTTTTTTCTCTAAAAATTTTCACAATGGTTTTTTTGTTTTTGAAAAGTTGTGGATAATTATCTATAAAACTCAATGTGCCTAGGAAACTATGCATCCACTTGATAGTTATAGGGTGATATAAAGTTTTAATCACTAAACCTTTTCATTGTTCACCTCTAGTCATCTAATAGAGATTGAATGTCCCAATACAATCCCTTTTCACCATGAATGATATTTCACCCATTTAAGAATGAAATTCTTCTCATTATATAATGCCAATACAAATTCTAAGTTTTACAAATATTTTTTAAAAGAATCTCAATAAATAGAAAAGTCAATCACAAGTACCTCCATAATTTACTATTTGAGATTGTAAAATATCATATTCTACCCCTCTGAAAAGTAGTCAGAGCATTACAAAGACTAAATGACATCCTCTTGATATGCAAAAGATCCATATGAGTAAGTAAAAGTATTTTTTCTTGATCTACCAAGTCAATCAAAAATTTGATGGTATCCTGAATATCCATCTAGAAAACAATATAATAAATACCCCAGGATTATTTCCAAAATTTGGTCCTTAAAAGAAGTGGGTAGTGATCCTTCCTCATTTCCTTATTTAATTTTCCAATAATTCATGCATATGCACCATCCAATGGTTAAATGCGTAAAAATTTCTTCATCATTTGAGGTTTTCACTACCATCAAACCTCCCTTATTTGATACTACATGAATAAGATTAATTCATAGAATATCTGATATGATATAAATAATACCCTCATTGACTCATTTTATTATCTCCTTTTTTATCACATTTTTGATTATCAGATTAAACCTCTATTAATATTTAATTGTTGGCCTTGGAACATATTCCATAAATATCTTTTGCATGTATATTGAAGGACTAGTTCCTTTGATTTTTTATAATGATCAAGTTATAGTCTTGATATATTTTTTATCTTTTTAATCATGGTAGCCTCTATTTCTTAAATCACTATAGTTGAAATGATTATTGTCTTTGCCTTCTCTTCCCTCAAGAAAGCATAATAAATGTGATTAGTTCATCTATAGTTATCCATATTTCGAGTCTTCTTCCTATCTAGCCATGATTTTCACATAAGTTACCACATCATCAAATATATCTTCTATCATGATTGTCATGGATTCGAGATTAGTTATGACTTTTTCCTCTAGTGTCATATTTTAAGTAAAGTCGTGGCATTGGTATTTGCTCTCTAGAACTCTAAATTCATGGCATTTGAATAAGTTGCGGCTTCTCCATTATTCGGCTTCATTGACATCATGATTTCACTTTCAACTTGTATAATATATATAGTCGTGACTTTTGTTAAAGGCGTGACTTTTTTCTATTCTTCCTCTCTTTTGTTTTTTTCTTTGATGATTTTCCTTACTAATTCTAAACTAATTTTTTGAGTGTTATGGACATACATCTCATTAGATTCTCCTCGGAATCATCTGGTTCACCATTAATATTTGTCTCCCTCATCATTTATGACAGCTGCCCAATTTGATTCACACTACATCTATTTCGATTTTCTTTCACATTATTACTCCACTTTGTCTCTATTAGTAGCACAAAAATACTTTCTTCAAATGACATCTTGTCTTTTGAATATGAACAATTCTGTTGTGGTAGTTTTTCTTGGCTCTCATATGATACATCTTCATGTCTTCTAATATTAAGATGATAATATAGATTATAGTTGTTGTTATGTCTAGAATAATGTATACTACTTTGTAGTGAATTGGCTTCTTTCACTTGAAAGATTTTGGCTGGAACTACTCTTCTCCAACTATTATAAGGTTCATTCATTAGTATTCGTTGGGATGCATTCTATCATAGAGTAGCTTCCATCAACTCCATATGATATTTCTTAGCTCTCTATCTCAAAATTACTCTTCTTGTTCTTATAATTTTTAGGTCTAAAGGTATTAACTTAGTCCTAAGACTTTGGCTTATATATTGTATAGTGGCTACAAAATAATTAAAAAACAAAGAAATAAGAAAAAACAAATACAACATAAACACTAAGCAACAATTATTATTCAAATAACTAAAAATAGAATTATCCTTTTTGCAAGGATAGTTATGTAACTCAAGTTGACTAATTAAACTAAATAATCTCTGGTAGTAGTACAAAAAACTTAGTATAACTTTGTTATGTTGATAAAATATATTATTAGCGACATGGTCCTAAAAGCTTGTTAGCTAATTTTCTTTTGACTAACGAAATTCTATAAGTATATAGGTCATATAAGTAGTAAAGTTGAATGTAAGTCTACATATCAATCACACATGGATTTCATAGCCAATTTTACTAACTAATAGTGAACTAAATACTACCCGAGTTGAGTAGATAGACAAATGATTTTTGAAAAAAAATACTTAGATTCTAAGATTGGCTCACTTCCTTGTTTATGATAATATTTCTTTATTATTTAGGAAATATTATGATTGATTATTGAACAATAAGTAGATTTGTTTGTAAATGACTTAGTGCACTCTTGGCATATAAGGTGGATGTCATTCTTGGACTATAACTACCAAGAATGATCTCCTCATAGTTGTAACTTCAATATTTCACTACTACAACCACACATCATATGGTTTATGAGTCATTCACATATCTACTCAATTTTAGTAATACATCAATTTTCAATTGTCCTTAATGATTGCTTCAAGTATATATTTTTATTCTCTGACATCTAATATCTTAAAGTTACAAAATGATATGATAATAGTTATATTTGCACTTTTAGCATTGTAAGTCCCATACTCACATCAATTAACATATATCTTTCTATGAATCTTATCTATGGAAATCATACAAGATAAAATAAGTCATAGGGTTATTACCACCATATAAGACACCTTCGCTTGCTTGTGTCTTGTGATATACTCTTCATCTACCATAGTCAATACACGACTCTCACACTATGGTAAAACTTCTATATTAGACTTTCTACTTAACTCTCACAATACTTAAAAGTTTGTCCTTCTAGAATATGCACAATAGGTTAGTCTTAAATATATTTGTAATTTGGCTTCATAAGTATCATACTCACAAAAATAAAATTATCTCAATCTTGGGTTTTTACATATAATATTATCTCACACATTAAGATTAGAAGGGTTGTTAGTTCCTTCTTGTCGAATCCCATGAATATGTCCCATGACTTACCTATTGTCATACGTCATTGTTAATATACATAAACCTAAAATATAGTTAAAACCCCAAATTTCAGCTTTAATTAGCATTCATATCAATAAACATCTAAACCAAAATATTACAACAAATATAAACATGATACATTCACACCATCATAACAAAAGTACATCAAACTAACCCTATATCTTAATTTAGCTTGACATTGGGGAAGAATTTGCATGACATGTTTAGAGTGGCATCTCATTGAATAATGGATTTCCAATGATATCCCTTGTGAGCATCTAAGTCTCAAAATCTAATCCCAAATAATTTTTGTTTGTGTTTTCCTTGGTATTGCAACTAATTATGTGTTGAAAATCATGTCATTTAGAAATTGCATGCTCTTGGCTTGAAATCTAATTTCCCCTCTCGCTTATTTTTTTCTGAAAAACTATGTTTATTTTATACTTTTGGGTTTTATGTGATTCTTTAAGTTGGAAGTCACATCATTGGTTTAATGTTATGATTTTATTGTCTTCTTGAATCTTTTCTAGAGTACTAAAGTAAAGAAAGCAAGGAATATAATATCTCAAGTAACTCCTCTCTAGAGTACAAAGTCATGATGGTATGACTATTATGACTGAAGCAATTTCTCTCATGAAAAGCAAAATTGTGACACTGGGATAGCCAAGATTGATGGATTTATTCTCTAGTCAAGGGTTTAGTGTTTTCTCCTTGGAGCACAAAGCTATGATAGTGGATATTATATGACTAGAATAAATGTTCTTTTTAACACTAAGTCATAGAAAAAATATCGTCGTGACTAAATTTACTTGGTATTTTGATTTTATATTGATTAAGTTCTAACATTAAAAAATACCATGACTTCTTGTACTAGTGGTGTATTTGGCTGCCGCAAAAAAAAAAGTTGTGGCCATTATTATGTTTTAGAGATAATATGGCCATGATACCAAGAAGATATCATGGACACAAAGATAATATTTTATAGTAAAAAAATTATAATAAATTGGTGGTACAGTCATGGAATACAAAGATTGTTATCACTAATTTTGTAGAGTTATAGCCAAGAAATAATGTCATCTCTACTCAATAGGTTTGTGGAAGTTGTACCCAAGTTGTGACATGAGAAATGCTATGACACTATTATTTTTCTTTTCTCCAAGTCATCACTCCATCAAAATTCACCAATTTAACCTAAAATATATATGATTTGAATAACATTCATCAAATTTTATCAAAATAATTATTTAGTGAAATATATTCATTTAATTTTTAAATATGTGCAAACACTTCAATAATTGCATGTCAAACAACCTAAAAATTTGGTATGTTGAGTCATTGAGTGTCAAATAATCATGATGCCATTTGATCCTATTGTGACCTCTAGTGATCTTAACCTTTTGTTCTTTAGAGCGCACAAGTTTGCTATAGACTTTCGTCCTCTTATTGATGTTCTCCTTCTCTATAAAAATAGAACAACTATCAGAACTAGGAATGGTCGTAGTCATCAACTTGTATAGTGATACAACCCTCATTCATTGAGTCATAACCCTTACTCCATGAGTCGCCCTACATAACTTTTCATCACAAATGAAAATCAAGCTTATAGCTATCATTACCCCAACTAAGATGAGGTTTCTGTTGAAGCCTAAAATATGCATTACACTTGGGAGCTTCATCACAATCCTATTATGCACCCTCCTATCCACTTTCTTATGACCTACAATATTATTAGTAAAGTTATTGCCCATATACACCCTTCAACCATCATGGTTTTCATACTCACAGAATTATTCTTGATATGGGTCATGTGATATGAGGCTCTAGAATTAATGAACCATGTGTCCTTGTACTTCATAGTGACAATGTAACTCTCACACTAAAATTGAAACCCTTATGAAAATATTCTATAAATCTTCCACATAAATTAAGGACCAATTATTCTATGGTAGATATAATAGAGTAGCATGTAAAATTATGTGTGATTTTGATTTCATGAGCATCATACTAGTAAAGATTAATATTTTCAATTTTGAGTTTTAACATATATGTTTATCTCATATATCATATATAGGAGTAAGCCTCATGGTTTACTTATCACCATCCACCACAAAAAATTGCACAAACCCATTAAATTCAAGTTTTATTTAATCACCATTTCTATCTATTTCTATTTCACAACATAAATCAATCTCTATCAATGGAAGATTCATTAGAAACTTACCTTTAGTTTCATTCTAATTCACATATTTCTTTTCATAGCCTTGGGTAATACCCATTTTCTTATCTATTTCTTTTCTTCTTTCATTAATAGCTAGGGGTAAAAGTTGAACTTGTACTTCTATTGGAGATGTAACTTTGGAAGGTGTTGTGGTGCTATGGCCATTATTAGTAAAAAAGATCATACTAGGAGACAACTTTTGGGATAGTCTTTGCACTATTAGTTCTATAATTTCTAGATTCATGTTGCTCTATCCGGTACCCATCTAGCTCTGTTTTTCTTCGAATTAATATTAATAAGTACTACTTTGGGTTTGTTTAGTATCACTTAGCAATTTATTAATAACTTTTTTATTTATCGATAATACCAATTGTTCAATTTCATTCTCTATGTTTCTTATTGTGTGATTTAATCTCACTTCAAGTCTCTCCATTCTATTTGAGTATCTTAGTGATCAATCTCTTTTTCAGTTATTTGAATATAGCATTCATAATATCTTCATTATTGACTTTTCTTCTATTTTTGAATGTTGATAATTCATGTTTGATCCTCCTTGATTATTATAACTCATCAAATTATTCTTAAGGTTTTTCAAATCTTGCCCATCATTCTATCGCCCACTCTCATAGCCTTCATATAAAAAGTTTTTATGATTTCTCACATTCGGATAATAATCTATTGGGTAGAAATACTTACCCTTATATTTAAAATTCATTGACATCACCCATTTGATAATTTGGATGATTATAAATAAGATGATAAAACCCAATTTCATTCACTATTTCATGTTTCAAAAATGGTGATTTTTTCTGATTCTCTTCTCTTCTTCTCTTGGGTTTCAAGTTTTTTTAACAAAGTCTTCGTTTTTGCTTCAATTAAGGTAAATCAACCCAGCTCCAATACTTCAACTTATCATCTTCCAGAGGAATGATTGGATGAAGTTTGGTAGTTATTTTTTTCTAAGTCCTCAAACAAGTAATATGTCTCCTCTTTTGATTTATTCATAATTGAACTACCTCATGATTGCATAAATCATATCTCATCATATAATTCAACACATTGCAGAAATATTTGGCATGGAATCATGAATCAAACCTATGTTGAAGACATCTTCTCAAAAACTCCTTACTAAGTGAGAATTGCTCTCATAAGTTCAATCGAACTCTTTATAGATTTCGTGAGATAAGCACTAGAACTAACTCAATATCTTATCTCTTAATAAGAATGGGAATAAATATAACTTAATTGCGTCAGTATTAACTCCATTCATCTTTACCATAGCTTTAGAAACATCATGATATGTCTATTCAAAATCTTTAATATCTTCCTACTATATTGGTATTAGCGAACAATTACTATTAGACTTGACTTTAATTCATAATTATTTGCCTCTACTAGTTACAACTAAATACTCAAATATTTATTTACCATTACTAGCTATCAATATCTTTCAAAGTATGGTGGTGGATGGATTGTTGAATAGCTTGCCCATCACTACTTTGGAGCTCTATGTTGATGTTATTTTTCTCTATGGACTCTTTATCAGCTCTCTATTTTGTAATAATTCTTTCAGTTCTTCTATTTTTAAGTTTAAAGGGATTTTCTCAATCCTAAAACTTCTACTCATAAAATGTGAGCTTAAAATAGAACTTCTATTGTTCAAAGGGATTTGCTCAATACTATATTTCTACAATTCAAACAAAATAACAAGATAAGCTATTGAATCTAAACAAAATTATCAAAATAGTGCTCTCTAAATTACTAAAGAAGAATTATTATTTCTCAAGGATAATTATGAAAACTTGCATTGACCAACCAAACTAAATAATTCTCAGTAATTATATAAAAAATTGCTGTAACAGTGTTATACTACTCAATTTAATTGGTTAGAAATTGTTTCAAAAATTTGTTGGCAACGATATCTCATCAAAAAATATCTACAATTATATGGGTCATATAAGTAGTCAAGAGGACTTTTGTGTGGATATCAATCACACATGGATTGTATTAGTAGTTCGGTCAACCAATAGTGAGATAATACAATTCTAGCAGAGAAAATAATTCAAGATTTTGATAAAACTTTTAGATCCTAGGGTTCATCCACTTGATTCATATTATGCTTGTTTAAATAATTCAACTTATTATCACTATTGAACACATCTCAATGATAGTCTTCTTTTAGTTGTCTCATCGATACCTTACCACTAAGACACTAAATTATCTTTGTTTGAGGTTCATTCATAAGTTCATATCTTTTAAGAAACTCATCAACTACCTTAATTATTACTTTATATGTATATTTTTATTTTCTCATACTGGGTATCATAAAGACAAAGAACTAATATAGTTTATTAATATTTATATTTTTAGCTTCATAAGTATCATACTTACATAATTAACATATATTTTCCTAAAATCTCATTGATGGGAACATAAGAGTGAACTCCAAAGAGAAATCTCTACCTCATAAGTAACAACTACTCATGCATGTCCTATTGATTACATATCACTATCTTCCATGGTGATGATGTGACTATCACATTAAAAGTGACTTTATTAGAATATTCTATAAAATATCTATATCAATCAAAGATTAGTTCTTCTAAGGTATGTATAATAGAGTGGCATGTTAAAATCATTTTAGCTTTGACATTGTGAGTGCATTAATCACAATAATTAACATACCTAAATTTTTAGTTTGTTATGTGTCATGTATCACTATTGGAAGGACTATCACTTTATTTCTACTATATATATAAGTGAGCCTTATAGTTTAACTATCATCATCCACCTTAACAATATGTACATACTCACCAATAGTCAAAGCCCTAATTCAAGTTCTATTTTATCACTATTTCCATTAATTTTTATCCCACAACATAAATCAAATGCATCAATTAATCATATAACTATTCATACTTCACATAAATCATAATTACAATAACCTTAGATCCTAATTTATCCAAACAATGCAGAGAGATTCAAGCAAGATATAAAATATGAAATATCATGAATCTTGTGTTCCCAATGGTAACCCTCATTAGAATCTAGGACACAAAATATTATCTCATATTATTTTAGTTGATTTTCCAAATCCACCCTAGAAAGGAGGGTTTGAGAGTTGTTCCTCCCAATTCTAGGGTTTAGTTTTTATCTTGTATCTCTTATTTGCTAGTGGATCCCCTAGAAAGTGCAAAAATCTCCTCTATGATTATTATTATTATTGTGTTTTGCTTTTGGTCTTGTGGAGTAAAGAAGAAGAATTATTTCAAGATTCCTAAATCTTTATTTGGTATATAAAATATTTAATATTCTTGTGTATTTGTGATGATATTAGATATTTTATAAGCATGAAAATGAGTCATAATTGAATCAATTTTATAATTTTATAATTTTGGCAATTTTATAATGAATGGTTCATTAAGTAGTTTCAATAATTATTATTGGTTATAATTCTACTAATTTAGTCATGTCAATCTTTATACATCATGATTTTAAGTTTTACCATCTCATTAGTATAATCCTTCTATTGTGCAACTCATTCATTTTCGTTATGATATTATCTTGGAGTCACAGCTATATTTATCTCATAACAGTTAAAAGGCTATAACATTAATTTTATAGCCGAATAACTAAGAACCAAACTAGTGCTATAAGTCACAAGTATTTTTTAATGTTGCAACTTAAACTTTATCAATACTTTGTATTCTCAAGTCAAAGCCATAGTCTTTTCTTAAAGCTATAATTTTTGAGCTACGAAAGGTTATAGGCCAAAGTCATACCAATTATCCAGTACCATGACTTTTGGACATAATATTACAGAGAGAATAGTTCAAGCATGATCACTTCCCAATGACACAACTCTTGCCCTCAAAAGAAGGCAAGGCTGTGATTTGGATGTAAAGGATAATTTTCAAACCCATAGTCATATCAAGTATCATGTGTTTGATACAAGTGAAAGATCAAAGTTAAAGTCATGGTCATTCCCAGCGCAATGATCATTTGATACAAAAGAAAAACTAAGGCCAATTTTGTGGCCATTCTTAGTGTAGCAACTATTTAATGCAAAAAAAAAAACTAAAGCCAAAGTCACAATTATTCCTAGCATCATGACTTTGTATTACAAAAATAAAAGGAATAAGTCGCAAATACTTATATTCATCATGACTTTGTGCTATTGAAAGATTTGGATGCATCCTGAAGTCATTATCACTTCATAGAATTGCGACCTCAAGTTCAAGAAACAAAGGAATAGTCAAATGCACTTTCATAGTTTAATAATACAATTTTATTATTATAAATTTTTAATTGGAAAAATTAAGTAAAGGGTATCCAAAAAAACATTTATTGCTTGCTCCTGCTCATAAAAAGCTTTGACCAAAAAGTCACAAAAACATAAAATAATTATATTTTGGGATTAATTTTTTTGTATTTCCAAATTTTACTATACATTTTTAAAATAAATCATGTTTTGTATTTATCATGAACAGCATTTTAAAAAATATTTTTCATGATAAAATTATATGCCATTTTTATTTTTCAAAAACACTATATACAAGATCAACTATACATATTGTTATAATTATATATATGATAACCGATATTGATAGGATAATATAACTATATTATATATATATATATATATATATATATATATATGGTAAATGATATGTTTAGTTATATATAACTACACATATATGGTATATTGTATCTATAATAATATATAACTATATATATACCATAAACTATATGATTAGTGATATATATATATATATAGTACAATATGTCTATAATTATATATAACTATATGTATAGTTTATTATATAGGTATAGTTAAATATAATAAAATGTATAGTTTACCATATAGGTATAATTATATATAACCACATATATAGTTAACCTTATAGGTGTAGTTATATATAAGTATATGTATAGTTTACCATATAGGTATATCCATATATAACCATACATAGAGTTTACCATATATATAACTATATATATAATTTATCATATATATATATATATATGTATGTATGTATATGTATATATATATATAACAATAAATAGTGATGTAACAGAAGCAATAAGATAAATTACAGATCATTGATTCACAAGAATACTAAAATTGTAACTCTTCAAATCTCTATTGATTAAATCGAATTTTAGAAAATTTGGAAAAAAATAATAGTCTGTAATTTATTAATCCAAAAAAAAAAAATACTTCCTTCAAACCAAGCATTACAACACTTAAATACTAAAACACAAATACTAAATAACTTTCCTAATAAAATTAGAAATGTCAAAAAAATAGATAGGGAAAGTCAATCCCAAAATAAGCTTCCTAATAAAATTAGGAAAGTCATCAAAATAATTAGTGAAAATAAATCATTGAATAAGTTTCCTAATAAAATTTGGAATGTCAACAAAATTCAACCATATCATTCTCTCCAGGTGACAGAAAATTTAATCATGAATTTAGCATAGTAGTATCATCAGAAGAATCACTAGTGAAAGGAATTAGATGTTTCACATTAAATACATCAGTAGTACTAACATGACTTGGCAGCTTCAAGCGATATGCATTAGGATTGATCTTTTTAAGCACCTCCACTAGACCAATCTTTTTGGTAGAAAGCTTGTTATACTCACCAGCAAAAAATAATATTTGGTCAAGACTACCCACACAAAATTACCAACTTTAAACTCTAAATGTCTATGTTTTTGAACTACAACCTGATTATATCTAAAGTTAGCAGTAGACAGGTTGTCAAAAATGGCTTTTTGAACATCTTGAAAACCTAGCACAAAATCACCGGCCTTACCATGGACCATTCTTTTGCTTGGTAGTGGCATCAAGTCAAGGGGACCTCGATGTTTGACAGAATACACAACTTGAAATGGATTGAATCATGTGCTCCGGTTAACAGCATGGTTTTGTGCAAATTCTGCTTGACAAAGCTTTTGGTCCCAGCTCTTCACATGATCTCCCACTAAACATCGTAGCAAATTGCCCAAAGGCCCATTCACAACCTTTATCTGCCCATCAGTTTGAGGGTGATAGGCACTTCTAAAGTTTAGCTGGGGTTTACCATCTTCCATAGGTTGCACCAAAAGTAGCTAATAAATCTAGTATCCCTATCAGAAACATTAGATGCTAGCAACCCATGAAGGAGATACACATCACAAAAGAATAGTTGAGCCACATTAACTGAATCTGTGATTTTCTTGCAAGCAATAAAGTATAACATCTTGGAAAATTGATCGACAACAACAAAGATAGAATCATTACCTCACTGTGTATGTGGCAATCCCAAAACAAAATACATGCTAATGTCAACCCAAGGTTGAGTAGGAATTGGTAGGGGCATGTACAACCCTGTGTTAGTGGCTGTCCCCTTGGACACCTATCAAAATTTGGAACTCCGAACATACCTCTTTACGTCCCTATGAATAGTATGCCAGAAATAGGAATTATGAATCAATTGCAAGGTTCTATATCTGCCAACATGCCCTTCCCCATGCAATTCCTGAATTATATGCAAGCAAATGCTACAATTTGGGATGCATAACTAGTAACCTTTAAATAGAAAACCCTCATGGAACAAGAAATTTGTTTTCTTTCCAGCTTATACATCTTGCAAAACCATAAAAAAGTAAGGGTCAGTATCAAGCAAGTAACGAAAAGACTCAAAACTAGACACTATGATCCTCATGTTTAGCAACAAATATTGCCTACGACTCAAAGTATCGGCCACCTAATTTGCAACTCCAGACTTATGTTTCACCACATAAGAAAATCTCTCCAAATAAGCTACCCATCTTGCATGGTGAGGAGACACATTATCTTGCATGTGGAGATGCCTCAATGAATCATGATCTATGTACAAGATAAACTCCATATGAAATAGATAATATCTCCAATTCTAGACTGCTTGGACCACAACATAAAACTCAATATCATAAGTACTATAATTAAGTTTGGAATCAGATAACTTTTCACAAAAGAATACCACATGTCTGCTAGTATGACTCAACATTGCACCAATACTAATCCGAAAAGTATCTGTATGCAGCTCAAATGGCTGCGAAAAATCTAGCAACACCAAAATAGGCATATATGTAAGGCTATTTTTAATCATTTGGAAAGCTCTCTTCACCTCCTTTGTCCAACAAAATGTTTTGGCCTTCATACAATCCATAACTGGGACCATTATGCTACTGGAATTGTTAATAAATTGCCTATATAATGATACAAGGCCATGAAAACTCTGGACTTTAATCAAAGTCGTAGGTGTAGGCCATTCCCTAACTACTTGCCCTTTTGTCTCATCAACCTTCAGGCCATTACCTAAAATCACATACCCCAAAAACAACACTTTGGTAGACATAAACACACTTTTTCATGTCAGCATAAAATTTCTCCTTGTGCAGTCCACTAAGAACTACTTGAATGTGTTGTAAGTAATCTTCTTTGTTAGCACTATAAATCAGAATATCATCAAAGTATACCACAATGAATCTGCCAATAAAAGGTCTCAACAACTAATTCATTTCATGCATGAAAGTACTACAGGCATTAGACAAGCCAAAAAGCATCACAAGCCACTCATACAACCCCTCCCTAGTTTAGTTTTCCATTCATCCCCAGGTCTAACACGAATCTGGTAATATCCACTTTTCAAGTCTAGCTTACTTAACACAATGGAACCACTAATTTTTTCAAGAAAATCATCAAGGCAAGAAATGATGAATCGATACCTATTTGTAATTTTGTTAATGGCCCTACTATCCACACACATTCACCATGTCTCATCTTTCTTTGGAGTTAATAGGGCTAGTATTGCACAAGGACTCATGCTTTCTCTAATATGGCCTTTAGATAGTAGCTCCTCAACCTGCCCACACAACTCTTCATGTTTTTGAGGACTCATCTTGTAGTGTGGTCGATTTGGCAATATTGCCCCTGGCTCCAAAGAAATTCAATGATAATTTATTGATGGCTTTCGACTTAATCAAACTTTATTAATAAGATCAATGAAAATTTTTTGATAAATTCAATGAAATTTTATTGATAAGATCATCAAAATTTTTTGATAAGATCAATGATACTTTATTGATATAATCAATGAAAATTTATTGATATAATCAATAAAAATTTATTAATGAAATTAATCAAAATGTATTAATAAGATCAAAGAAATTTATTGATAAGATCAATAAAAATTTATTGATAAGATCAATGAAAAGGATATTTTATTGATCGACAGAATTTGATATAAGAAATTTTGATTGTCAGAATTCATCAAGCTAAGAATGGAAGTTTACCTATTCAATGAGGACTACATATGGATACCAAAAAAACACTGGATTTTGCTGAGAATTTAGGTAAGAAGTTTAGAAAATCATAAATTTCAATTTTTTTCTTAGATTTATGATATTTAGATGATCAAATTTCATCAGACCAAAAGAAAAAGATCATCTACATAATGAGAGCTACGCGTACCTAAAGCTGGAGTTTTCACCAAAAATCCAAAATGTAGAATTTTCTCCTATACTGGTTATACCTTGTTTAAGGGTCGTCAATGGTTGTGTGGTTCAGTCCCTACCATGATACTAAGTTTTCGGACATTGGGAATTTTTATTGAAATTTCTAGACCGAGGCCAGATGATTTCCATGGCTGAATATGACTGGATTTATTGCCGAGAATGACTATTTTGTGTTATTCATGCTGTATTCAAAAGTAGTAGCATGAATGGATGTGAAATATGTATTAAATATAATGATTCATGGTACTTTGCATTTACTAGTAAATTATGCATGTAGATATAATTATCCATGAGGCTTGGGAAATCAACCAAATGCCAAAAATGACATTTTCCAGTTTAATGATGAGCCGATCGATAGGTTGGTCAATCGGTACTCATCTAGTTGGATGTAGAAGCATCCAACCACACAGTCGATTGGTTGGTCGGCCAGTTGAGTGAAAACATTGCATTTCTTGTTTGTTTTTGGGTTAGTTTTGAACCTGATTTGTGTATGTGTTTGGGGTCTATTCCTAGGCCAGAAATGTAATTGATTGAGGCTCGCTTTGGGGGCCATATATGTGATTGGTCGAGGCTCACTTTGGAGGCCATATATGTGATTGGTTGAGGCTCACTTTGGGGGCCATATATGTGATTAGTTGAGGCTTACTTTGGGGGCCATATATGTGATTGGTTGAGGCTCACTTTGGGAGCCATATATGTGATTGGTTGAGGCTCGCTTCAGAGGCCAAGTGTGTAAATATTTGAAGCGTCATCCTTTGGTTAGGAGATGACACGTTTATTGAGATACATGCTTGTGTGTTAGTGTGATATTAAATGATGTGGGGTTGCATGTGAATGAGACAATTTCATGGCTTGTTGAAGGCTAATTGTGAATGCAATTTACAATTAGGTCTGAAAATGAAATTAAGTCGTTACCCAATTGGTAATGGTTTGGAATATTATAGATGTGAAATTAAAATAGTTGACATGGATTGTATGAAATATATTAGAAATTCTATGTGATCAATATGATTGTTCAATGATGCATGGGTAGGTATGCATGAGTACACATGTCGATATAGTGTCCATACATATATTAGGCATGATACATTCAAATAATGTCATAACCACATTTATATGCACTGGGGACATTACAGGTTATGGATGTGAGTTCATAGTCATTGTCATTCACCATTTTTGGTAAATTAGTCCTTGACTTGTACTTTGGATGAAGTCCAATTGAGATCAATGGGTCAATATGGTTGTCAATCAACACCTTGTTTGGTGTTGTTGATGAGTAAGGTCAATGGGACAAAGTCCGTTGAGTCTCACAATTGGATGATATAAAAATAATTCCCATGTGTTGGGCAATCTAAGTAGGGATAGATACCCCCTCAGGTGAAAAACCTTAGAACTTTGTGGTTAGACATGACCCATGGCGGTAAAAGATCCGAGAAAATGTTGATTGGCTTGCAGCGTCCGGAGGTAATACCCCAAATTTCATGGTCCACAAATGCATAAACACGTGACACTTTGTGATATCAAGCGACATTGGAGGATAAAACCAGTGGGTATGGTTTACAAAACAAAAAGCTTTTGTTTTGGAAAAAAAATGATTTTGGAAAAAGGGAGAACATCCAAAAAGTGTTTGTATTTGAAAAAAATGAATAAAAATGATTTTATTAAATAATCATTGGATGTGATCTAGAAAATAAATGATTTTATCACGCATGGGATTGTATCATGTGTGAGAGGAGTCAATATATGAGCATGATGAGTTGCATATCATACATTACATGTAGAATTCAATACTAGGATTGCAAACCCTTGGTATGAATGTGCTTGTTGTTTGAACATTCATGTACACATAAGTAGGGAGTAGCCCTTATAAAAGATTATCACTACTGGGTTTTGCTCACCTTGTCATGGAACTCTCCTTATGTGTATAGGAAATGTGAAGGAAGATGACACTCATTGGAGGCCAATATTGAGAAGAAAGCCAGATCATAGCTTTGATTTATATTTTGTAAAACATGTATTAGAATTCTTTATTTTGATATAAGTTTTGTATAAGAGTGATGTATTTCTAAACTCATATAGACTATGGTTTTATAGTCATTTGATTATATGCTTGAGTATGGATACGTGGGCTCTATGTGGTCATTTTTACTTGTATGTGGACCCAATGTGGTCATTGTGTAGTATTGGGATATGTTTTCATGTAATTACATAAGTTGTATAATAGATATAGCTCACCATACAAAAAAGACTGCCCAATTTTTTTAATTCCGGGTCCGAAAAAAAAGGAGGGGAAGGGGAGGTGGGGACTCAATGGGGTGGTGTCGGATTACCCAATTTTTACGAATCTTCCATGGGTTGACGGGTTGTCAACAGACCCCCAAAATTTTGGGTGTCACATAACCATAGTCATAGATTATTAATATTAATCTCATAAATTATCTATAATTAACATATAATATTATATTATTAAAATTATAATATGATTATTATTAAATTAATCTAGTAAATCTTTTCTCTTTTCTTCACTACCAGACTCAAGTGAATGAGCCACGACATCTTGAGTAAACTATCCATCATGCTAATTTTTAGGGATCAGATATCCAATTTTCTTTTCTCGCGAAAAAAATAGCATTAAACACTTGATCCGCTGAAACGGTCAAGAGAATAAGAGGTATCTCTGACTGTAACACCTTCACCATCCATCAAGATCCACCCTGAGTGACGCAAGAACCAACCAATAAAAGGGTGACTTAGACTTTGACACGTGGGGTAACGGGAGCTTAAAGAAGGAGATGAAAGATGTCAAATTCGGCAGTAGCTTGGGATGATGGTCAATGCTCTGAGGGGTGGAGACAAATGAAGCACGATGACCCCCCCCTGAGCAATGAGCTTGGCCAGCTCTAAGTAAGGTATTATGTGGCCAAAAGCCAGCCGTGGAAACAATAATATGTGAAGCTTAGCATCATCTTGTTTTTGTAGCACCTCTTGTGAATCCATGACCTTTACTTGTACCCTAAAAATTTTTTACCCTTTCATATCTACAAGATGGAGAAAAATGAGATTTAAAAAGAAAAGTAGTATTTGTGGTCTTTGGATTTATCCTGATTCACATTGAAATCAATAATATTTTTAATATTATTCAAATTAAAACCATTTCTCTTCGATTAATGCCAAAGCATTAGGTGATCAATTATGATTTTGCGGTTCACTATAACATTAATTTTTTATTTTTTAAATAGATTTTGGTTCTATTTGGGTAAACATCTTAATTAAATATTTATTTTATCAAAATTTATTACATGAAATCTTATGTTATAAATAATTTATTCATTAAACTATTTGTATTTGAATGTAAATTCTAAAAACTATATGCATTATTTTAAAGTGTTTGGATGTTTTACTACATCAATATTTATATCGGTTGAAATTATACTTTTCAAAATCAAAATAATACTTTTCAAAGTTTAGTCTATTTGTCTCAAATTTTCTTGTGATTTATTTATGGTATCATAAATTAGAGTTATTGAGGAATTTTTTCCATCTTTTTGTGTAATCAGATAATGTCCAGAAAAAATTAGATTGTAAGTGTTAAATAATAAAAACTTGTCATTATTTTTTAAAAACTCAATAAATAAAAATTAATATTATACATATATATTAAAGATTCATTATATATTGATAACATTTTTCATTCAAATGTCATCTCTAGTATAAAATATAGCCAATGTATAATTCTCCACTCTTCACTTTCATTTCATATCCATCAAAGATATTATAAAAACTAAAATATTATAGGTTTTTTTCATCATTAAAATCTTTTGGATGCTTTTAAAAAGTGGAATGTGATGTATTAAGAGCTTAATTATAGTTATTTAAGTCACATTGAGGTGCAAAAGCCTTTTGAGGCCATGAGGCGTAAGGTATAGTTGAGGTGTGGGTTTTTTTAAGGGATACATGTCATATATAATATAAATAAAAATTATATATTTCAATAAATATTATTTATAATTTTTATTTAATAATAAATACAATAAAGTAAAAAAAAATTAAATATAAAAATCAACCTTGCCTTTTAATTTTCATCATCATAAACATTTCCAAACAAAAATAACAATTATCATTATCATCACAAAAATTGTATGTTTCAAAATAAAATAAAGATTCATAGATATGCATTAAGTTCTAAATTAAGAAAATTATCATCAATATAATTCTTCCTATTATCAAAAAAAAAAATTTCTATTTATTAATTATATGTTAGAATTTTTTTTCCTATTTTTACATAATTTTTTTTTTCAAAATTGTATCCATTCTTTCCATAATTTTTTGAGATTTTTTTTTCTATTTTTTTTCAGATTTTTTTTCCTATATATATATATTATACATAATTTGTTAGAATTATTGTTTGGACATTAAGATTGATTTTAAGCTTTTGTATAATCTTTTTTTTTTTTGATAAAATAATCTATAAAACTTATTGAAATAAGCTAAAATGTGTCATAAGTTATTTTTATAAACTATTCCAAATACCTATAAATTTTAGTAAAAGTACTTATGTAATATGATAAACTTAAAAAAATTGTAAATAAGCTCTCCATTTTTATTCACGGAATCATCACAAATACATAAGTCATCAATACTTATTCTGCAACCCATTTCTAGATTAAATTAAATTTTAAAAATAAATAAAGTGCAGCCCCAACGACAATTTAAATTTAATGGAGCTGATAACACATTTGTTTATTAGTTCAATAAAATAATTTAAAAATCAGATCAGTTACTAAATCAAAAAGTTACCGGTTCATGATTCAGTAGTAAAACCAATGGTCGAACCATAGTTGAACCGGTAATGTAATAATTATATAATTTATAATAATAACTATTCAAAATATTTTAAAATTTTAAAATAAATATATATAAAATATATTTCATATAAATATATTGATATTTTTAATTTATTTATTTAAATAGTATATATAATATCATTATTATTTATTTTGGAAAGCGAAAATATCTAAAGAAAATGAATAATAAAGAATTTTTGAAGAAATTTTAAAAATAAGTTTACTATTTATTAAATAAATATAAATAAATAAATAAATAATATATATATATATATATATAAACTCATTTTACTTGTTTCTCCATTATATAATAACAAAAAAAATTTAAAACATAGAAACTTTTTCATTTATATGATCCTAAACTGGTGTAGTGGATATCGGTTGTAGCGTGTCTTGCGCAAAATGGCAGAGAAGAGATTGCTCTATTAAAGTTCCAATAAAAATAAAATAAAAATGGATAGTCAACTTAACATTTTCAATTTAAAATGTTTAAACAACCATGCTCTTGCTTCTGGAATGCCTATGTTATTGGAGGCGATTCAAAAAAAGTATCTAGGTACTAGTCTTATCTATTCCTGTCTTCAAATATTTTTCTCATTTCCTTAGCTTTATCTCTGTTAATCTTGTCACATTCCACCACCACCCCCATCCTCAGTGAATGGGCCACAGCATCATTATTAAAACATCCATCATGCTCATTTCTAAGGACCAGATATCCAATTTTCTTCTCTCGTAAAAAACTAGCATTCAACCTTGATTCATTGAAAAAAATCCAAGAGAATGAGAGGTATCCAATTGCAGTGCCTCCACCACGGAGGTCCATCCTAAGTGACTTAAAAACCCACCGACGGAGGGGTGGCTCAGTATCTTCAGTTGAGGTGCCCAGCTAGTGCACACCAACCCATGACCTTGTTCTATCCTCAAATCCTTCCGAAAGCTATAGCACCTCTATATCAGAAGGAGATGAAAGATATAAATTTCGTCGACAACTTGGGAAGATGGTCTATGTTCCGAGGAGTGGAGACAAACGAAATAAGACGACCCCTCGAACAATGAGCTTGGCCAGCTCCAAGTAAGGTATCATGTGGCCAAAATCCAGCCATGGAAATAATACTACGTGAAGCTCTTAGCATCATCTTGTTATAATAGTTGTGCTTGTGAATCCATGACCTTCACACCATAAAAACTTGTTGGCCTTTTAATCTCTATAAAATGGAGCAAAAATGAGATTTAAAAAGATTAGTAGTATCTGTGGCGAGTTTAAACTAATTTAAAATTATTTTAAGGTCATGTTTGGTTCAGCTGATATTGATAATTACATATAAAATATTATTAAAATATTGTAAAAATAAATATAATATAATTTGTTTTTTTTTTATTTTTTATTTTTTAGTTTTTATTTTTTATTTTTTATTTTTTATTTTTTATGTTTTATGTTTTATGTTTTATTTTTTATTTTTTATTTTTTATTTTTTATTTTTTATTTTTATTTTTTATTTTTTTTTTATTTTTATTTTTTATTTTTATTTTTTATTTTTTATTTTTATTTTTTATTTTTTTATTTTTAAATTTTTATTGTTTATTTTTTATTTTTGTTTTTTTGTTTTTTTGTTTTTTTATTTTTTTATTTTTTTGTTTTTTTGTTTTTTTGTTTTTTTTGTTTTTTTGTTTTTTTGTTTTTTTTGTTTTTTTGTTTTTTTGTTTTTTTTTATTTTTTTATTTTTTTATTTTTTTTATTTTCCATTTTTTGTTTTTTTTTTTTTTTTGTTTTTTGAAACAGAATCGCGCATATTTCGTAGCACTTCCGGCGATATTTTGGAGAACATTCAGATGGTGATTTGGAGTCCCAAACGCTGACGGATTTGGACGAAAATTTGAACAATAGATCGGCATCGAGATAAGGTTCCTATTTATATAAATTTTTTCCCGTAATTCATTAAAAAAAATTACCTGAGCGGGTGCCGGTGGCCGGAGGCGGTGACTTTTCGGGAGGTAATTCGGAGTTTTAAACAATGTTTTTTTTTGGAAAACAAATTACATATTTGAAATTGTACCGTAGAGATTGGGTGGGTTCTGGACCATTCAGTTGGGCATTTTGGCAGCCCATTGCTGTTTTAGGCCACCAGGACCTTTTCTGGAAGCAGAATGGGCCGAAAGGGCCTGTTTTCGGCCCATTAATATTTTAAATGCTTTTTAGCCCCGTGAACACACCTTTTGAGGCTATTTTAAGCACCCAATCTCTTTTTTAGTTCTATTTTTAGGTGTTTCTGTATTTTTTTAATATTTTATTTGCATGTGAAATATTTATTTTTGTTTTCAAGAATATTTTTTTTTTGCATATTTTATGTGATATATCACATGATCATGGGGAGAACTTAGAACGAGATTGATGAGTGGCAAGAGCTGAATTTTGACTTATGCTTCCTTAAGAGAGGCCCTAATGAGCCTGTGACTTGTATGGGCAGCCAACTCACAATACCTTATGAGATATTTATTTTCACCGCCCCACAAGAGAATGGTGCAATTAGTAGGGGTTCTATGGATTATATTGTCAGGAGAGTAAAACATGTGGATAATAGGCATGGTAGATGGATAGTCATCAGTATGGTTGCTCTGATTAATGTGCAAAGGAAGAATTTCATGATGGATATTAGAGCGGGACATGTGTGATTGCTCCAAATATGAAAAAGTCCTATGTTGAGGTGGTTAGGGGCATGAGTGAGCGACCTGTGATACGGGGGAATGCCGGGTGGGTTTATCGGGCTGAGCATACCCCTATGTGTCGCTGATAGGGATGTTGTGGAAGAGGATGACCTTTTTGAGCTAGATAGTATTCAGTAGGAGAGCTTGGGAGCTGAGATCCCACCTTGTGAGGGAGGGCTCGGGATTAGGCAAGGCTAAGAAAAGAAATATTATTTTTTATTGCTCAGGTCGGTTTCAGATTAATATGGGGCTGGTAGCCAGCTGTATTCTCTCACTCTCATAGAGAAGGCCTCGAACGAGGATATTCAACTATTAGAAATAAATAATTTTTTAAAAGTGAAAGCAAACTTGAGAGAAGAAAGTGAGCTATGTTAGATAGAAGTGAGATATGTGTTGATCTGATTTCACATGAGTATGATTATACATAGATATGGCTTAGGAGGATGCTCCATATCAATTCGTTGGTGGTCAGACTTCTGAAGTGGATGTTGGAGTTCAATTTATTTAGGGAGAGCTCGATTGTATATGTTTGGGTTCATTTTTTTCTCTAGTAGATTTACCTCTGTGATGCCCAGACATTATTCTTGTCGGTGAGTTTGATTGATTGATCATTTCATGTTATTGGTGTGATTGATTATTTCCAGTCAGCATTGCCTCATCTAGAGTTTTGGTTGAGGTGGATGTCACCAAGGAATTGATCAATTACTTATGGATAGAATTAGAGGATGATGAATTTTGGTAAACAATGAAGTATCTTGGGATTCCAAGTATTTCTCATACTGCTAGAAGGTGGGCCACTTGACTAAGACTTGTTATTTTAGGCACATGAGTCGTCGGAGACCCCAAGAGAGTAGAGGGTAGGAGACGGGCACGGTTGAGTGAAGAGAGAGAGACCTACGATTAGTAGAACTAGAGCCACTATCAAAAGGATATGAAGGCCCATAGCTTGGAGAGGAGAGACACTGGTGGGGGAAGTGATGGAAACAAGGCTTTCTAGGACAAGGACAATGAGGAGGAGAGCTCCTGGAGCTTGGGACCAACCTATTGGTGTGTTTGAATAGATTTTAGATCTTATCACTAGAGATTGAAGGTGATTTACGTATCATGGAGATGCCCAACACTATTAGGGCTTTGACATACAATGTGAGTAGGGGAGACTCAATTATAGAGGAGGAGACCGCACAGACGGAGCTAGAGCCTCAACACTTGCTTGACACCCCCTAGGATTATTGTGAGGAATCATGATTGGAGGAGATGCCTGTGTAATTGCCGGTGGGGATGTCAGTTTGATCTTTGGATAGTGACTTGGGGACTCATGAGATGATGGTAGTTAAGGATGTCAGACTCATTCAGCGGGATAGCTCGAAGCTCTTTCACAAAGATATAGAGGAGTTTCAAGAGGATGAGAGCCAAGAGGAGTTTCATTGTGAGTCGAAGAGACTCATGCTTTCGTGGGAAGATATTTCAGAGGATAGCGATGCCCTATGACTAGAGGACACTCTGAGCCCTGTGTCAGGGTTGGATGGTGGAGCAGAGGAGCACTGTGTCTCCCCACAAGCCACCAAGCTTTTGGTGTTGGGAGGTAGCAAGGAAGGGAGAAAAAAGGGAGCTAGGTACAAGCATACTACGTCTAAGCTCCCACTCAAGAGAGAGCGCCTGGTATAGGGAGAGAGTTTATGGTGATGCACATAACCCATAGCATAGCCTTGTTACCAGAGCAGAGGAGCATTGGACATTGCTATCCTCTCTAGTCGTGGAGAGCAGGCAATCAGGAGGTGGAGGAAGCAAAGAGGGTGCAAGGTGGAGAGGTGGGTATAAGGTCTATGCACCCAGGCTCCCTCACTGGAGGAAGTATATTACTAGTGGAGAACCTAGGTGTGTCAGGATCATAGTGGATAATCTATGGTGATTTGGGTTTATAGCATTCTTGCCACCCCTTGATAACACTCCCTTGTGTCTGCATTTGATGAGGTAGCAGCACGGGCTGACATAATATCTCTCTTCTCGAACTATAACCAAGGGGCAGAGATACCAATGGAGAGGGGGAATGAAGCTCTTCCTATTTGAGGTGTAAAAGGACTAGATCTAGAGATACTAGTATTTGGGATGAACTCAGAGGTCCTCTTTACTCCTAGTAAACATGGATCCTCAAGGACGTCCATATCAATGATAAGGATGGAGGAGATGGGGAAGAGGACAAAGGGGATGGAGACACGGAACGCTTAGGAGTATGCGGCAAGCAGAAAGTTTCATGCCCAATTATGATGATTTTTATGTGGAATATTAGAGGATTAACTTAGTTGAATGCTTTGGGGAGAGTCTGAAAGTTGTGCAAATTTCATAAAGTGGTGATTTTGGAAATTATAGAGTCGTTCCTAAGAGCATCTCCAATCAACTCTTTATTTTTCACTTTTAGCTATTTTAGCTAGCCAAACACAAAAAATTCCTCTCCAACTCATTCTTTATTTCACTCTCTATTTCTTAATATACTCAAATAGCTCAACAAATGTAGAGAGCCAATTGAGCTCTCTAAATTTTTTCTTCCTTTTTTCTCTGTCTCTCTCTATATACATGTTTGATTTTTTAAAAAATATTGGAAGTTGAGTATAAAATAGAGATTATGGTTGGAGTGTATTCTGAAAAATTATTAGTTAAAATAATAAATTTAATATTTAAATATATTTTGAGTAGCTATTTTGTTGAGTGTGGTTGGAGATGTTCTAAAGGTAGATAGATTGAAAGAATTTAAGATTAAATTAAATTTTACTTCAACCTAGAACAATCCAAACAATAAAATTTTAATTTTCTAGAATTAAGATACAGAGATAGAGATGCTCCATGATGAGCTACAGGCTGGACACATAAGTGTGCAAAGTGAGCTCTAGAAGCATGCATTCAGGGTTAATCTCGTATATCCCAAATGTAGCATTCCCGAGAGGGGAGAGCTGTGGGGGCATCTCCATAATTTTTTGCATGACTCTTCCCTAATCATAGTTGGTGGTAGGAGATTTCAATATAATCTCAAATTATAATGAAAAAGTAGGAGGGAGATTCTCAAAATCGAGATCGATGGAGGATTTCAACGAGTGTATGCTGGATAGTTGACTTGTGGATGTGAGATTCGAAAGATCCCAGTTAATAGGATTGCCAGAAATATTTGGGCCCGACTAGATAGAGTTATAATTAATAATGAATGGAATAATAGATTTTACCATATGAGAATTTGCCTCCTTAATAGAACCATGTCAGGACACTCTGCTCAACTAATCGAGTGGAGTAATGATAGAATCTGGAGGAAAATGATATATAGATTCTAACATATGTGGGTAAAGCATAAAGACTTCACAAGTTTGTTAGGACAAACTGGAATTAACCCACTAATGAGGTCGGACTGAAAAAAATGAGCATACAAGCTATTTAGATTGAAGCTAAGGCTCAGATCCTGAAACAAAAATATTTTTGGAAATTTCTTTATAAATATTAACAAGACAGAGGATCATGTTATGATGTTAGAGATCGAGTGAGATGCCGACAAGATAAAGGAGACTAGGGAGAAATTGAATGAGGCTAGAAGAGAACTGGATGACTTGCTCTTGAAGGAGGGTATATACTAGAAATAGAAATCATTAGTTAAATAGCTAAAGAAGAGTGACAAGAATATGAAGTTTTTCTACTTATTAGTTAAGAATAGATTCAACAAATTACACATACATCAAATATGGACTGATGAGGAGCACTTATTAACAAACTAGGAGGAGATTAGATAGTCATGAGTAGTCTACTATAGCAAGCTCCTTACCAAGATAGAGGCAGAAGAATACAGCTTGGACTGCATCTTTAGGTAATCTCGGCTGGAGAAAGCCAGGAGCGATGTCGAAGGCCTTAATTAGAAGAAGTTAAATAAGTAATGTACAACATTAAATAAGTCCTGTTGGGACATTGCGAAGAGAGACGTGTGGGAGGGCTGAATGAGTTTTTTCAATGGAGAGGAATTTCTTAAGTCGATTTGCAGTACTATGATTTTATTATACTCTAAGAAGGAGAATCCCTCGAACTAGAAGGATTATAGATCCCTTAGCTTCTACAATGTATCGTATAAGATAATATCAAAGATTCTGACACTGAGAGTCAAGACAGTACCTTATAAGTGTATATCCGAGAATTAGTCGAGCTTCATGCCTATGAAAAATATTTTGAATAATATTTTTCTGGTACAAGAGGAGGAAACATGATTAATATGCTTGATATGGAGAAGGCTTATGATAGTGTGGACTGGTTATACTTGAGCAAAATTCTAACTAAGTTTGGTTTTCTTGATGAATGGGTTGGCATGATTGACTGATGTGTAGTATATAACTGGTTCTCAGTTATGATTAATGGAGAAGTATTGGGTTTGTTTTAGTCATCTCACGGCATCAACCAAGGTGACTCATTGTCACTGGCTTTATTCATGCTGGTAGCTGAGTACTTTTCCAGGAGCATTAATGTCCTCTATGAGAAGCACCCAAGAGTGAGTTTCCTCATGGGTAGTCAGGTTTCAGTCAGTCATTTGACATACTTGGATGATATCATCATCTTTATAAACGGACTGAGCAGCTCAATAAAAAAGCTAATGGAGATGCTTCAGAGATACAAGCAAGTTTTTCGTCATTCTATCAATTATCAAAAGAGTAACTTTTATGGTCAACTGAAAACAAAATCCAATAGGATAACAGAGCTTGAGAGACATCTTGGGATGGAGAAAAATTGATTTGCCTATCACATATAATATGATGCCCTCTATTCAAAGAAAATAGTAAAAGCATGTTCTTTGATAATGTTCTCATTAAGTTCTGATATTGTACAAAAGGATAGTCCAACAAGTTTTTGTCAAATGGAGGAAAGTTTATTTTGATAAAACACGTCCTTGACTCTCTCTCCATGTACTTAATTCAAATAGTAGACCGACTCTCATGGTGATCAAGACAATAAAGATATATATGTCGAAGTTTATATGAGGTCATGGAAAATGACTGAAACATTTGAGATGAATAAAATGGGTGAAACTCTATAAGCTAAGAGAAGAATGAGGCTCAGGGTTTAGAAATATTCACGAAATCTAGAGAGTGATGGAGGTAAAACTTTGGTGGGAGTTTCGTACCAAACAGAACCTTCTAAATAGATTTTTAAGAGATAGGTATTATGGAGCAAGATTCTCCGATACGAGGAAAAGATAAATTGATACACTGACATGGAAAAGAATCAAGAAAGTAAGTGGGATAACGGAGGAATATATCGCATGGAAGCTAGACTCCGATGATGTATCATTTTGGCACGATAAGTGGATGGAGTCAGATAAGTTAAGTTTGTTTGGGCTAAATTGTCCATGCAAAATATTCATCAAAGAGTTTTTTTAAAAATGATGAATTAGACATTGATAAACTTAATACAGTAGTTTCTTTTTTCATTGTGGAACGAATAAAGAAGATGAGTAGAGAAATGGTGGATAAAATGGTATGACTGCCAAATAAAGATGTTTTCACCTTTAAGTCTGCCTAGGATATGTTTTGCGTGAATGACGACCCGACACCAGATCATATAGACATATGACATAAGCATATTCGGTTAAAATTTTATTCTTTGAGTGGGATCTCGTGAATGATTTTATTCCAACGGATGGCATAAAAAAGAGGAAGGGATTCTACTTGACAACCAAATGTAGCAACTGTATGGGTGAGGAGACATGTTTACCCTTGATTTTACATTGTGAGGCCTCACAAAGTGTCTAACGGAAATACTTTCCAAACTTAAATACCCCGAACGTCACAATTAAACAAGCATTCAAATTGAATAATTCGTCGAACATCAAAATTATATCTAACTTACCATGGATTAGAAGATACATCTCCCTGTTAATAATGTGGGAGATATGGAAAGTATGCAATGAGGTCAGATTTAGGGACAAGTATTTCATGGTGGACAAAATCATTTTCAGAATCGATGTATTAGTTGAGAATTTATTGCTGTCGTACAGACCAACAATAAGACGGTGATGTAGACGATCTCGTTATAGCTCAAGTTGTTGATATGACAGTCTACTTGAGTACCTTTTTTATGTCAACAAGATTATCTTTACTATGTAGGAGTAGGGTAGTTGTATCAAGAATCCAAGTACATCGGTATGTTTTATTTTTTAGTTCTTGATTTTTTTTTTTTTGCTATGCAAGCTGAATTGGATGAGGACTGGGGCTAGCAGAGCTCAGGGAGATATGCAAGACAAGATGAGAGCATTGGCAAAGCAACACTTAAAGTTTAGAGTTTCTTATGCTTTTGAATTCTTAAAATAGCCATTCCTCTCTTGTGGTAGATTTTTTTTTGTGATTTTATGTGTATTCTGAGCATAAAACTAAAAGGTACATAGGATGATGAGCTAACCTAAATTGGCTAGTTTTTTAGTCTCTTATAAGTTGTGTGTGTTGGTTATAATAAAATTATATTGAAATACACACACACATATACATATGCATATACATATATATAATAATCTTAACTTTTAATATTATAATGAATTTTATAATGTGTTTAGATTGATATTATTTAAAAACATATATCTTTAAACTTATCTTTTTATATTATAAAAAATAAATATACTTTTTACATTTCAATTTTTTATTTCTATAAACAAAATTGAATAAATTATTTAAGATATTTAATTATTTTGTAAATATTTATTTAAAAGAATGTTATGGAATATGAATTAAGGACAAAAAAATATTTTTATTAAATCAAAGAAGGATAATATACGAGTTTTTAATCTTCTAACGAGATCTTATAAAAAAAATTATAATTTGCAACTTTTTCCCAACAATTCATTTTTAGGCCCAATAAGTAGCTTAAAAGAGTTGATTGAGATTGAATAAGTTATTTATATTTCAAATCAATTCAACTAAATGCCCCCTAAGTAAATACTTTTGACTAATATTATTTGGATTCATCCTGCTTCACATTGAAATCTACACTATTAATTACTTGTTTTTCCTCGCTCAATGGCAAAGCATTAGGTGATCAATAATGATTTTGTAATGCACTATAATATTTATTTTTTATTTTTTAAAAAAGATTTTGTCTGCACGGAATCACTTATACAATAAATTTAATTTTACAAAGAAATAAAGCATGATCCACAACAATTTAAATTTAATGGAATTGATAACACATCAGTTTATGAGTTCAACACAAGAAAAAATCATAAAATAAAATAATCATTTACGTACTTTTTGAAATTGCAGATTTTAATTAATTATTTGAAAACCATCAAATGATTTGAATGTTACAAAAAAGAATATTAGCAATACTAGATTTTAACAAAATTATAGAATTATTCTAAATCAATTCTTTCAGATACAACTTCTAAAATTTATTCTATTCCACATTGAAATCAATAGTATTAATCACGAACTAAAAATAAAAATATTTTTCCTCGCACCACTTATTGCCAAATCATTTGGTCAATTATGATTTTGCAATTCTACTAAAATATTTATTTTTTTATTTCTTAAACAAATATTGTCTCAATGGAGTAGTAACAACGCATAGGTCATCAATAATTATTTTGCAAACCCACCACACTTATACATTAAAAAAAGCAATGAAGTTTCTATTTAAAAAATTGATTGGCACACAGCTGTGTAGATAAGATAATGATTTACCATCCAAATATAATCTAATGTTAGAATTCAAATTAGAACAATGCATTTTGTATAAATAGAGTGTCTTATGCTACAGTTCGAACCTTAAATTCAAATATAAAATGATAGAAGAGTTTTGCATTTTGTATTGATTACTTAGCATTTTGTGTCCTCTCTCTACATGCAATTTATTTAAATAATTATAATAGTGCTTTAATGTTTTAAAAAATTATTTCATGTTACTTTATGTCTAATTTATGTGATAAAATATTTAATCTTTCAAAGGAAAGGGAGGGACACCGTGTTTGTGTTCGTTCATATTATTATTAATATTATTATTATTATTATTTAAAGATAGTAGGTGTTGGGTTCACCCCATTTGTGGGCTTGACCAATGGACTTAACCTGTGGTTTGATTTTTTTTTTAAAAAAAAAAAATAAGGGAAAATCAAACAAATTGAAGGCTTGGGTATGCAGTAGTCAAAATAGAAAAAAAAAACAAAGGAAGAGGATTTAGAGGGAAAAAGTTAGGGTTTTGATTTTCTTGTAAAATAGAAGGTCAAATAATATCTATTTTGGCTCAAATTTGACATAGGATTCCTAGTTGTTTCTATATTTGATTAGCTCTCCACAATACCATTTAGCCATTCCACCATTTGGTGAGATTTTTCTTCTTTTCTCTTAATTTATCTATCATTGTGATAATGTTTGTTATTTTGGTGTTTCAAGAATAATATTCTTGATACGTGGTTGTTGTGATTTTTTACCCTTTTCATTTGAGAGTTTTCCACATAAAAATTTATTGTCTCATTGTAGTTGATTAATTATTGTCTGATGACTTAGTTGTTGGCTTAATTGTTTGTTGAACTTATTTTTGCACACAAAAAGGGAAAGATCATTTATTGAGCAATTGTATTTGTTAGTCTTTCCCAACAAAGTTGTTTCAAAGATTAGTAGATTTTTTTTTTGTATAAAAATTGATGACGACATGATAAAATTATATTCGATGAATTATTCAACTTGGAAGCATTTGATGGAAAATTTGTTTTATTATAAAGATTTATATAAGCTCATTCGATTAAAAGAAAAGTTATCTGATACACTTGATGATGAATGAGATATGAAACTTAGAAAAGTTATTGTTTATATGAGAAGGTAGATGGATAACTCTACATGAACACATTTATGATAAAATGAAAATAGATGTTTGGAAAAAGTTTTAAAATATTTTTATCAGTAAAATATCAGGAAATAAAACTAGTTTAATTATAAGACTTGTCAACTTGAAGTACAAGGATGGAAACAACATGGTTGAGCATATTAGTTATTTTCAGGGTATTGTGAACAAGTTGTTTGCCATGAAGATGAACATTGATGATGAGATGCAAATATTATTACTTCTTAACTCCTTACCTGTTAGTTTGGAGACAGTGGTTGTAATAGTTAATAATTCCATGCCAAATGAGATTCTAACTAAGAAGAATGTTAAAGATAGCTTGCTAAATGAAAAGGCTAAAAGGAAAGAAAATTATGGATCTTCTTCTAGAGTACTTGTAATGCCTTTAAAATACCTTAACTAGTTTATAATGTGTTAAAGGTGTAAAACAAATTATAATATATATTTTTTGGTGTTTAGATTGCTAAAAATGAAAAATGATAAAAACCCGAAAAAATTTTAACGAGCCAAATAAATTTGGTAAAAATGTCAAATGATGACCTAAGGGTCCTAAATGAGAATTGTGAATGTTAAAATGGAAATGAAATGAAATAAAGTTTAAATAAAAGTGAAATGAAGAGTTAGAATGAGAAACGAGAAATGATGATTTAATGTGTTGACCAAATAGGGCCTTATGAAATATGAGACATAAAGACCAAAAATTGGTCTTTGAGAAAAACATTTATCTCATTTGAACATTTTTGGTTCGGTTTGAAAGAAACATTTTCCCTCATTTGAGAGAAAATGAGGGAGATTTGTGATTTTGCTCCATGAAATCAAGAGGAAGAATAAAGGCTTGGTGTTGAAGAATCAAGAGTTTCAAAGGTAAAACAAACCCTAACCCCCTTTCTATTTGTGTTCGGGTTGGTAAAAATCTCACATTTTGATAAAAAGTGTTTTTATTGGTAATGAACAAGTTTTGGAGTTGTGTTGCGTTAGTTTTTAAAGTGTATTTGTGGATTGTTGAGATTTGTTTTTAGATTTGCAAGAAAAGTTTTTACTAGGTCAAGAAAACTAGGGTTTCGTTCTTTCTTGAAAGGAAGGGTAAATCCAGTTTAAACCCTTGGAAATCTAATTGTATTTGGGTAGGAATGAGCCCTAAATGGAAACCCTAGAATGACCAACTGGTTTTCTTCAGTGTGTTCTATTCTGAGCAAAAACTGGAATGGTTTTAATGATCGGAAATTGATTGTAAATGGACTATTGCATATGTGTTATATTATGAACCATAAATGGATTGATTTAGTTTGATTAACTATTTTCAAGCGGATTAAACATGAAAAAGAGGGATAGAAAAAGAAAATAGAGAGTGCAATAATTTTCGCAAACCTACGAAAATTTTCACAAGAGACCTATGAATTTTCTCATGACTTGCTTATGATTTTTGACCCAATTTAAAACTATCATAACTTTGTTATTGGAACTCTCTTTCATGCTTTCTTGGACTCTATGAACAGCTATTTGAGTCTAAAATTTAACTATATATCAGCATTGCTAGCTAATTCAATAAGGTAAGGTATTTCCAAGTACTAAATTGTTTTTTTTTCCATTATTCTATTCTAATTTCAAGTACTAAATTGTTTGAAAGATTATTGAATGATTTTTCAATAAATTGCATATTGAATTTTTTTAAATTGATTTGAGACAAATAAATTGTAAAATAAATTGTATTTTGACTTATTTAAGTAAATTGAAAAATTGATTGATTGTGAAATAATTGCCATGAAAAGTTGCATGAAATTTTATATGTATTATGAGTATAAAAGCATACACTATATTTGATAGATCCCCTTCCTATCAACAAGGAATCTGCCGGAAATTCCACTGTAACTTCCAGGCAAGCTTGCTCGACTGACAAGATACCATGAAGCTAAGCTATTAAAACTTTTGAGATTGTATTTGAAAAACATTTTTTACTACTCACAATTTTCTCGTTCTTGTTTCTTTCAATTCTTATCAAGTGCGCTAGTTTATCGTCGTATGCTCCAATCATCTACATAATCCATAAAATTATAAAAATATCTCAGTTCAAGTTTTTAACCATAAAACTATCCGTTTTAGCCACTTTTTAAAATGTCCCTATGTTATTCAATGTATTCGAACATACACGTCAGCACAACCATGCAAGTCGCACACTTTGTGCTATAATTTAAATTTTTAGAAAATATGGGGGTCTCAATTACTTTTCACATGTGGGCCCCACAACCTCAAACCCAAAAATTTCTAAAAATTTTGAACTGAAATTTATGGATTCTCATGGTGTATAAACAAATTTAAAGTTATTAAATGGCCTTTAAGATAGAATTAACGCAAGTAGGAATATTTTTTATCTTTTAGAGTTTGATGAAATGCTAATATTTTGGTTCCCATGTATAACCCTCTTGGCGCGAATCAACTTTGCATTTTTCTCCGATGGAAATCTATTATCCAATTTCCATAGATCTGCTAAAGAAACAAATAGAAAAAAATTAAAATTTTCTTTCTTTTTTATTTTTTTCTCTATATGAGTGTCTCCCTTTTAACTTTTATTCTCTTTATTATTATTATTATTATTTGAATAAGTAATTCTTCTTACTTTATTTGGGTTTATTTCAACCTTACAAATTTTTATTTCCCCTCAATTCACTTTATTATAAATGAGCTTAGCTCAAGGCATTTCCTGACTTTCAAAATTTTTGTAAAAATCTCATCCCTGAAGTCACTAACGACGTACAACTCAGAAGGCCGTAAAATATTATGAATGTTGCATAATTTGATGAAGTTTTTTTGGATTACTAGATTTCGTGAGATAAATTTAATGGTGCAGTACATTTTATCATTCAAGATCCAGAGAATTTTCTAGGCTTTCCTAAACTATTATGGTAATTGATTTTCATTTTATTATTTTTGAAATTTTCTAATTTTTTTTCATAATTTTTACTTTCACACCTCCTTTTTCCTTAATTGTAAAAGTATCACAATTTTTTAAAAATTTTATAATTTCACCCTTAAAAATAACTTTCAAAAATTCTATTATGACAAATAATTAAGAAAGCCCTTTGTGCACATGTGCAACCCTATGGTTACCCATATTGTACATCATCTCGGGATGAGGCATTACAAATCCTCTCCTCCTTAAAAACATATTGTTCTTGAAATGAACAAAACTAACATAAATAGGATACCTTAATCTGAAAACAACTGAGGATATTGATTATGCATCTAAGCCTCTGACTCCCACGCAGCCTCTGACTCCCACGCAGCCTCTGACTCCCACGCAGCCTCTGACTCCCACGCAGCCTCTGACTCCCACGCAGCCTCTGACTCCCACATAGCCTCTTTAATCCCATGATTCCCCCATAAAATTTTGACTAAAGGAATGACTATATTCTACAAAATCTGCTCTTTATGATATACAATCTAAATTAGTTGCTCCTTATGGGTCAAATTATCTTTTATATCTACGGGCTGATCTCTGAGTACATGAGAGGGATTGGCGTACGTGTGGAGCAAGGATACATGAAAAACATTATGAATCTTAGAAAACTCTAGAGGAAGGTCTAGTTTATATGCTACTGGTCTCACTCTGTCAATAATTTAATATGGAGTAGTTATCTAGGCCTCAGCTTTTTATGCCATCCAAATCTCAGGACACTTTTCCAAGGGAAAATTTTTGAGGAAGACTAGCCCATCTTAAATTGTAGATTCCTACTGTGTTTGTCAAGATGACTTTTATGTCTGTCCTTGGCTATCTTGAGTCTGTCTCGGACAATCTGGATATTATCTAAGGTCATTTGTATTAACTCAGGGCCTATCAGTCTCCTCTCTCCTACTTCATTCCAGCATACACTTCCCACCATACAATGTTTCAAATGGAGCCATGCCTATGCTAGATTGATAACTAATTTTGTAGACAAACTCCATCAGAGATAAGTGAATATCTCAGCTTCCCTTGAACTTTTTATGCATGATCTGAGCATATCTTCTAGCATCTGAATAGTTTTCTCTGACTGACCTTCAGCCTGAGGATGGAAAGCTGTGCTAAAGTACAATTGAGTTCCCATGACCTCCTGTAAACTTGACCAAAATCTAGATGTGAATCTGTGGTCTCAGTCCGAGACTATCGATATAGGAATACCATGTAATCTAACTATCTCTTCCACATATAATTGGGCCAACTTGTCCAACAGGTCATTATTGCTAACTGGGAAAAAATGCACAAATTTTATTAGTTTATCCACTATCACCCATATGACATCATGTTGTCTTTGAGTTCTCGGAAGCCTGGTAAAAAAATTCATAGTAATCTTATCCCATTTCCATTTAGAAATCAGAAGGGGTTATAGCTTTCTTGTGGGCTTCTGGTGCTTTGCCTTCACCTACTGATAGGTTTGGCTGCTGAATAAAAAATCTGCAATTTTCTTCTTCTTGCCCTTCCACCAATAATGCTCCCTCAGAGTATGATACATTTTGGTGCTACCAGGGTGCATGGCTTATGTTGAAGAGTGAGCCTCTTTCATTATTTTCCTTAGTTCACTTATTTCAGGTACACACATTCAACTCCCTCTAACTATTACGCCATCATCTCTGATCTGGAACTTTGGTTTTCTACCACCCTCAATCTCCCCTCTCAACTTAATCATCTCTAAAACCAGCTTCTGACCTTCCTTGATCTGATCCACGAGAAGGGGACAACCATAAAAGGATGCCAACAGTGTCCCTGTATCAACTACCTATAACTTAACTCCCAGAGTTCATAATTCTATCTACACTGGGAGATATACCATCTGTAGATGAGCATAGGAACCCTCCAGTTTCTGGCTTAAGCCATCAACCACTACATTGGCCTTCCTCGTATGATACTCTATTATTTAATCATAATCTTTAATCAACTCCAACCACCGGTATGCCTTAAGCTCTTTCTGAGGGAAGATATACTGCAGGCTCTTATGATCGGTGATTATCTAACAGGTAACACCATATAGATAATATCTCCATAATTTTAGAGCGAATACCACTACTGCTAGTTCTAAATCATGGGTAGGTAGTTCTACTCGTTCTTATTTAATCGACGGGAAGCATAACCAATCACTCTACCATCCTGCATCAAAGCACACCCTAATCCTTGTCTGGAGGCATCACTATACACCACATAACTATCCTTTCCTGATGGTAGTACTAACACAAGAGTTGTCGCTAATCTCTGTCTTAGCTCCTTAAAACTATGCTAGCAGGTATCTGACCACTCGAATTTCTTATCCTTTTTCAATAGATTGGTCAATGGGATCACTCTCTTCGAAAATCCCTAAAAAATGTCTGTAATAACCTGCCAATCCAGGGAAACTGTAGACTTCATAAACATTCGTGGGCGGCTTCCAGTTCACTAAAGGTTTGATCTCCTGAGGATCCACACTTAACACCTTCTGCCAAAATGACATGACCCAAGAAAGCTACTTTGTCCAACCAAAACTGGCACTTACTAAACTTAGCGTATAACTGATGCTCTCGAAGAATCTGTAATACTGTCCGGAGATGCTCTGCATGTTTCTTTGGACTGCCTAGGTACACTAGAATGTCATCAATGAATACGATCACAAACTCATCTAAATATGGACTGATACCCTATCATCAAATTCATGAACCTGTTTGGGGTATTAGTTAATCTGAATGGCATTACTAGGAACTCGTAGTGACCGTATCTCATCCTGGAGGCAGTTTTAGAAATATCATTCTTCCAGTCCCTCGACTGATGGTAGCTTGACCTTAGATAAATCTTAGAATATACTCGAGATCCATGCAATTGATCAAATAGCTCATCTGTATGAGGAAGTGGATATTGGTTGCATATTGTCGCCCTATTTAACGATCTATAGTCTATACACATTCGCAAGCCCCCATCTTTTTTCTTTATGAAAAGAACTAGAGCTTCCCATGGTGGGGTATTTGGTCGGATAAAGCTCTTGCTTAACAATTCTTCTAATTGCACCTTCAATTCTTTCAACTTCGCTGGTGCCATTCTATATGGAGAAATAGATATCGGCTCGGTCCCTGGAACAAGTCCAATAACAAACTCAATTGCTCTATCCGGGGGTAAACCTAAAATATCTTCTAGAAAGACATCTGGAAACTCTTTGACTATGGGGATGTCTTCCAGTTGTGTCCCCTCTTTTTCTCCTATCCACCACAAATGCCAAATAACACTGACAACCCTACCATTGAATCATCATATATTCGATAAATTATTACATTTAAAATTTATAATGATTGATAAAGTAGTACCTCTGCAAATTAGAAGAAGCTCATCATGAACACATACCCTTGTTGAATGTTAGTGAAAGTTGACAATGATTTGTTGGAAGTGTAGGTTCTTTGATCTTGAATTGAAAGATATCAAATGTGTGGTGTGTTATAGGCAAACTATATTGTGGAACTAATTGTTTTCATGTGATTTTAAAACATGATCTTGATGTTTAAATAGGTGATTACTATAATTAACTTCCAAACATATACAAGGTACCAAAGATTAAATCATCAGTTTATGAACTTCCAAACATATCAAATTGTAAGCATAAGAGACATTGAGTAATTGACACTAGTGTGAGCTTTTTCTACTATATTCCAAAATATATTTTAAGTCATATGCATATGATATTAAGTTTTATGGATATAAAAGTAGAAGATATAAGCCATCACTTACCTTTGACACTAGTGTGAGCTTTTTCATATTTTATTATAACAAGTGAAATTTCACCTATCAGAGCATTTTTAATCATTGTGTATCCTCGTAAATAACCAAGTTGTGTTTGGAATGAAGTCAAAAGTGGCTTTATACCGAATTGAGTTTGTATATGTTTTGAGTTTTATTTTCTTGTTGATTCCCTTGTAATGTTTTTCTTTGCACTTTTTCTAAAAAAAAAATGAATTTTTAATTCAAAAAAATTTTTTTTTTTTTTTTTGTTTCAGAAATATAAGTTGTTCATCAATATGTGTCACACGCAATTGAAAATTTCATGTAAGAGATTGGAAAGAATTTTTCAAATGAAGATTTCCACTTGGTATGTTAAATATTTTTGTTAGGTATAGAATTCACATCGGTCTTGGTATTATTTCTAAATATTGTTGTTTATATTTATTATTATTCAATAAGATTTCGTGTTTTTGACAATTATATTAGAAATTAAAGTACTCTTTGTGTAATGTGATAAAATTTCGAACAAATATTCTCATTCATGTATTAAGATTAAAGTTGGTGATTCTATTTTGTTATTTCAAAATGCTCCACTATGAATCATGCAATGCTACAACACTATGCTTGTTTAATTTTTTTTCCATGAATTTTTTTTATGATCGTGATATCGCCTGTTGCAGTTGACCTCTCCTTGACCTGCACAGGAAGAATTTCTCTACAATTATCTGGACATATCTTTCACCCCATATGGCCCGTACCGGAGAGAGAACAGAAAGATCTGCATTCTCAATATATTCAGCATGAAGATGGTGCAATCGTTCCAGGCCATCAGAGAAGCAGAGGTTGCTTCGCTGATTGATTCCTTGGCGCAATCATCTTCTTCTCCTCCCAGCCCAGTTGATCTCACCGACAAAACTGTCTCTAACAGCAAATCTGATTTGTAGGATTGCATTTGGGAGGAGCTTTGAAGAGAGTGAATTTGGTAAAGGGAGATTTCAAGAAGTCATCCATGAAGCGACTAGCATGATGAGCAGCTTCTTTGCGGCTGATTTCTTTTTGTATCTGGGTTGTGTTGTGGATAGACTTACTAGGTCCCATGGAAAGCTTGAGAAAGTTTCCATGATCGGGACCACTTTTTTTAACAGGTGATTGATGAGCATCTCAATCTGGGAAGGGTGAAAGAGGAGCATGAGGACGTCATTGACGTGCTGCTCAAAATAGAGAAGGAAGAGAATGAGCTTAGCACAATTCGGCTCACCAAAGATCATGTCAAAGCACTCCTTATGGTAAATTAATAGTCATTTATACTCCAACTTTGAATTCATTTTTTCCGAGAACAATGCATTTCGTCTCTTTCTCTAATCATGATTTTCACTTGAATTCGTATGTTTCTTCTTTTCATCTTTTTACTTGTTGCCATTCTTGATTTCACATTAGAGTAAACTTAATTCTTCTTAAAACAAGATTTGTTCTTGGCTAGAGTAGGCACCGACGTGATAACCATTGTCTGGGCGATGACAGAGCTTGCTAGGAGGCCAGGGATGATGAAGAAAGTGCAGGGGGGGAATAAGAAGTTGCATGAGGAAAAGTAGGAGTAACTGACATCGAACAGCTTCACTACCTCAAAATGGTGGTTAAAGAAACCTTAAGACTACATCCCCCTATTCCACTGAAACTTCCGAAAGAAACCATGTCCAGTATTGAGCTCTATGGGTATCAGATTCAGATTTACTCAAAAACCCAAGTCTGTATAAATTATGGGCGATTGGGATAGAGCCTAACATTTGGAACAACCTATAAGTATTTCTCCCGGAGAGGTTCATTGACAAACCTGTCAATTTCAGAGGACGAGATTTCGAGTTTCTGCCATTTGGGGTAGGGAGAAGGATTTGTCTAGCAATGAATATGGCAAAAGCAATGGTGTAGCTCACGCTTGCCAATCTCTTATTTCATTTCAATTGGAAACTGCTGGATGGGTTAAATGAGGAAGATATCAGCATGGAAGAAGCACCAGGGCTTACTGTCCATAAAAAAATTGCTCTAAGACTTGTGCCAAATAAAATGTCCTTCTAAGTAAAACAAGCTTTTGAATAAGTTCATGACTTCACAACTTTGCTAGTTGTCTAATATATATGGTATATGGATTTTTTAAAAGAAAATCATTTAGTCTCTTATTTTCTTTTATATTCACCATCAAACTTATATGAGGTCCATCTCTTATCTTATTTGATATCAATTACCCTTTCCAAGGGAAAAGGTGATTAATGCATCCAACATTTTGTTGTTTGTTCAATTTTACTCCTATTCTTTTTTTAGGTCATACCATGCCCCTAGACATTTCTGTCATGACATATTTATGCCCCTTTAATTAGCGGAAGCATTATATGGGCAAATAGACCGTTAACGATGTTCATGTGGCACCCAACACGTGTGCTTTTTGCTTATGTGGCACCATTGCATTTGTTTTTATATCCAAACATTCTTCTGACAAAAAAGCCCTTATACACCAATGATTCCCCTCGATAAACCTAGACGTAGAGTTTTGAATTGAAACTGTGATTTTTTTTTCATTTGTTTCTTACTCGTTAATATTCTCTTTCTTAAATTCGTATTTGCATTGCTACCCATAATTGTTTTGATACAATACCCTAATCATTTTGTATCTCGTCAATTTTCTATCCTAAACATTAAATGATTCCAACATCCTCTCTAAAATGTTTCAAACCCCAAATGTCTCATATCCACCAAATAAGGCCAAGAAGTATTATATATATATATATATATATATATTCATATTTTCATATTTTCATATGTTCATATACGCATATACTCATTTATTCATATACTCATATACTAATATATTGATATACTCTTATACTCATACTAATATACTCATAATCATATACTCAAATACTTATATATGCAGATACTCATATACTATATACTCATATATTCATATACTAATGTATTCATATATTCATATATTCATATACTTATATATTCATATATTCATATATTCATATATTCATATATTCATATACTCATATACTCATATACTCATATATTCATATATTCATATATTTATATATTCATATATTCATATATTCATATACTCATATACTCATATACTCATATACTCATATATTCATATACTCATATACTCATATACTAATATATTCATATACTTATATACTCATATACTCATATACTCAAATACTCATATACTCATATATTCAAATACTCAATTACTGATGTATTCATATACTCATATACTAAGATATTCATATATTCACATATTTGAATATTCACATATTCATATATTCACATATTCACATATTCATATATTCACATATTCACATATTCACATATTCAAGTATTCACATATTCATATATTCATATATTCATATATTCACATATTCACATATTCACATATTCATATATTCATATATTCACATATTCACATATTCACATATTCACATATTCATTGTTTTATATATTCATACATTCATATATTCATACATTCATAAATATTCATATATATTCATATATTCATATATTCATATATATTCATATATTCATATATTCATATATATTCATATATTCATATATATTCATATATTCATATATATTCATATATTCATATATTCATATATATTCATATATTCATATATTTATATATAAATATATTCATATAGTTATGTTGGGAAAATGCGCTTCCACGGTAGTGATATTAAGATACAGAAGACAAAACGAATAACAGAAAAGAACAAGCAATATATATTCAATCTAGAATCCAACCACGACAGAATAAAAAATGAGAAATAAAATACCAGAAACAATGTGGTTCGCTCATAACTCAGTATGACTAGCTATATCCCCTAGAAAATACTTATGTGTTACAGATTAAACCAACAAAAAAAACCATCTTACAGTATGCAGCGCAAAACAGTCGCAATAAATCACGTAGAGAGAGAGAGAGAGAGAAGATGATGAATAGTTCCCCTGATCCAAAAACAGGAACCCAAAATTAAAAATTACAAAATATTTTATAACAAAAAATTCACTCGCTTCATTTAACCGGAACGGGTCGGATCATGGGACGGATGAGGCTCTACTGCAAAAATTTTGGCCTGTTGACTGGTAGTGGGACTTCCATTATTGTGGTACTACTACATCCGCGACCTCTTAATATTTTCTTTCCTGCACTTATATGAAAATATTAAAATAAAAATAGAAATATTTAGTTATACAATCAGATTATCAAAAAACAAATTACATAAACAAATAGTTATATAATCATATATTTGTATATTTATTTATTAATATATTTATACATTTATATTTTTATATATTTATATTTATACATTTATGCATTTATACATTTATACATTTATGCATTTATGCATTTATGCATTTATGCATTTATGCATTTATGCATTTATACATTTATGCATTTATACATTTATACATTTATGATTTTTTACATTTATACATTCATACATTCATACATTTATACATTTATGAATTTATACATTTATACATTTATACATTTATACATTTATACATTTATACATTCATACATTCATACATTCATACTTTCATACATTCATACATTCATACATTTATACATTCATACATTCATACATTCAATCATTCATACATTCATACATTTATACATTTATACATTTATACATTTATACATTTATGCATTTATGCATTTATGCATTTATGCATTTATACATTTATACATTTATGCATTTATACATTTATACATTTATGCATTTATACATTTATGCATTTATACATTTATACATTTATACATTTATACATTTATACATTTATACATTTATACATTTATACATTTATACATTTATACATTTATACATTTATACATTTATACATTTATACATTTATACATTTATACATTTATATATTTATATATTTATACATTTATGCATTTATTCATTTATGCATTTATTCATTTATGCATTTATGCATTTATGCATTTATGCATTTATGCATTTATGCATTTATGCATTTATGCATTTATGCATTTATGCATTTATGCATTTATGCATTTATGCATTTATGCATTTATGCATTTATGCATTTATGCATTTATGCATTTATGCATTTATGCATTTATGCATTTATGCATTTATGCATTTATGCATTTATGCATTTATGCATTTATGCATTTATGCATTTATGCATTTATGCATTTATGCATTTATGCATTTATGCATTTATGCATTTATGCATTTATGCATTTATGCATTTATGCATTTATGCATTTATGCATTTATGCATTTATGCATTTATACATTCATACATTTATACATTCATACATTTATACATTCATACATTCATACATTCATACATTCATACATTCATACATTCATACATTCATACATTCATACATTATACATTCATACATTCATACATTCATACATTCATACATTTATACATTTATACATTTATACATTTATACATTTATACATTTATACATTTATACATTTATACATTTATGCATTTATGCATTTATGCATTTATGCATTTATACATTTATACATTTATACATTTATGCATTTATACATTTATACATTTATGCATTTATACATTTATGCATTTATACATTTATGCATTTATACATTTATGCATTTATACATTTATGCATTTATACATTTATGCATTTATATATTTATGCATTTATACATTTATGCATTTATACATTTATGCATTTATATATTTATGCATTTATACATTTATGCATTTATACATTTATGCATTTATGCATTTATACATTTATGCATTTATACATTTATGCATTTATGCATTTATGCATTTATACATTTATGCATTTATACATTTATGCATTTATACATTTATGTATTTATACATTTATACATTTATACATTTATACATTTATACATTTATACATTTATACAATTATGCATTTATATATTTATATATTTATATATTTATATATTTTTCTATATATATATATATATTGTCTGATTTGATTCTTTATACTCTTCATTACTATATTAGTGTCTTCCAATCTTGTATCAAGCCTCTTTATATAGTTTTTTTTTGCAGATCATTTCTTTTATTCATCTTTTTCAGTAATATAATCAACTTATCATTTATCGAACATTTTTTTTTCTCCCTTTGAATTTTGATAATTAAAGTTCAACCCTCATTAAATATTTTATTTTATTAAATTATTCTCGAATTTTTTTACAAGTTTTCTATCATTCTATTGTTCATTACTATATCTTCTATATAAAAAAATTTTATGATTTTTTATATTTGAAAGGTTGTGTATACTGATTTTAGTATTTGGTTAAAATGTAAACCCATTTCTTTGAAAACCATTCTCCTCCTTTACTTAATATATAGGGTAAAAATTTATCATTTATTATTTTTGCAAAATGATTTTTTCTCTCTTTTCTTTTTGCTTCGCCTTTTCCATTTCTAGCTTCTTACTAAAATTTTTCATCTTTGATTTTTTAACTATAAATCTATATAATTCCAATACATCATCCTATTTCTCCCAAATACATAATTGATCATTTTAAGTTTAGTTGTACTTTTTTGCTTACTCTTCAAATAAATATTTTGTTTCTTAGTTGATATTGCAACTTTATTTTGCTGTCTAATTTTGTTGGTTATTAAGTATTCCAAAAGTTCATAGGCAAGTGTATCTTATCAATAGGGATTCACAAGTATATAATGCATACAAGTATTAAATATGATTTTCAATTAGATTTTGATCCCATAGGAAAATTTTTATCAATAGTTCAGTCAATCAATCGTGAGACAACACAATTCTAATTTATTAAATAGTTTGGATTATTGGATCAATCTTAGATCCATGATTTGTTTATTTAATTTATGTATTATATGTTCGAATAATTTAAATTATATTGGGTCTGGATACAAAAAAAAATATTGAATTTTTGTTTAAAGACTAATTGCCCTAATGGCACGCAATATGGTTATCACATTCGAGCTCATCCCAAATGGTTGTCCACTCATAGTTGTTCCTATTAGCATGTCACCACAAAGATAATAAATTAAATTTACTAGATAAGCATTCATTATTTCATAATTAATCAACTACCTTTGATAGTTATTTTGTATTTCCATTATTTTTATCTTGGCTTAGGTGTCATAAGGATCATAAATTAACATAGTTTGTAAGCATCTAAACTTCTGGCATTATTACCAACATACTCACATAATTATCAAATATTTTTTTAAGTTTTATCATTGAGAACCATATGAGTGAAAGTAACTCAAAATGACTATCACTACCTTATAGTCATAATAACTCATGTATCTTTTGAGAATTCCGATCAACATCCTCCTGTATAATGATATAATTCACACACTAAATGTGAAACCCTTTGAAGAATATTCTATATAATATCCACCCAAATTGATAACTAGTTATTATAAGACATATACAATGGATTGACATATAAAAGTATCCAAGTTTTCATCTTCATAAGTGTTATTCTCATAATGAGTAACAAACCAAGAAATTTGGATTCAACATATAGGTTTATCTCATACATTGTAATTAAAAGTGCTATCACTTCCTTCCTGTTATATATATGATTGAATCTCATGGTTTATATATCACCATCCACTTTGACATTTCCCATAAATCTATCAATAGTCAAAACCCTAATTCAAGTTCTATTTTATCACTCATCCACCAATTTCTATAACACAACATAAATCAACACATATTCATTAATGTAAGACCATTTATACATCATAGAACAAAAAGTTAGACAAATCCAAGATAACATGCTATTTTGATATAAATTTTCAAATATATTCTAGAGCGAGGAGTTTGAGAGTTATGCCCCCCAACTTTAGAGATTAGCTTATATCATGGATCATTTGCTTGCTTGGAGAGCCCCTAGGGAGTACGAAAATCACTCCTAGGGATTTATAGCTACTCCTTGCTTTTTTCTTGGTGCATAGAAGAAGAATAGAGATTTTTTTTTCTCAATTTCTCTCTCTTCCTTTTTTTATATTCAAATATTTATACATTACTTTAAGTAAAAAGTCATGGGTTTCATAAGAAAGCTATCATTTTAGCATTCATATCTTAAGCTCTAAGTTGCACCTTTTGAAAATAGTCACAACTATAGAATATACTCCAATCATTGTATAACATAAAGTTGTGGTGTTGGATAATGTTTGCAACTTGGTCCTTTTAGGAAGAAGCAGCTGAGACTACACCTACTTTGAAAATGTCTACATAGGTTAGAAACCTTTTTGCAATGAATGCTAATAGTATATATCATGCTCTTCATGTCCCACATAAGATGATATAAATACTATGGAGGAGGTAAGAGCCTCTAAGGAATCAAATAAATGGGAGCATGCCATGAAAGCGGAACTATAGTCCTTGGAGAAGAATAACACTTAGAAGTCATGTGAAGTTTCCCTAGGATCATTAAATAATTGGATTCAAGTCGGTGTTAAAATAGAAGATAAAGACTAATAAAAAGATTAAGAAGAACATGACAATGTTGGTCGCTAGAGGATACTTTCAAGTTGAATGTATTGACTATGATGAGATATTCTCAAGAATAGCAAAGATATCCTCAATCTGGGTGGTGTTAACTGTTGTAACAACATATTATGTCTTGGGCAGCATGAGTATGTTGAATAAATACTTTTGAAGTACAACATATCTAAATGCTATCTATTTGGAACTCCAATGATGTATGGTATGAAATTTATAGTAGAGTAGTACCTTGCTACTTAACATGAGAAATAAGAGATGGCTCTTATTTCATATGCTAGCACTATCGAGAGTTTGATATTTGTTATGGTCTATATGAGACATGATATTTCATATGTTGTGTGAGTACTAAGTAGTTGCGTGTCCAATTTAGGGAAGGATCATTAGAATGTCATTAAAAGGGTACTCGGGTATCTATGTTGAATCTCTAATTTTGTATTGCAGTTTGATGGTAACAACAATGAAGAGATTTTGAAGTCGCTATAGTTGTAGGTGCAGACAAGGTGGAAACATGGACACCAAAAGATCTAATAGTAGGTATGTGTTTACCTTGTATAGTAGATCCATGGGCAAGATGAACAACAGGCATGCTATTGTTTCCCTTTCATCCACCAAGACAGAATATATGATACTTAATTACACAAATAAGGAATTTGTCTAGATAAGAAAACTATGTGCCAAGATTAGATTTGAGTAGAAGGAATTAAGACTCATATGTGATAGTCATAATGATATTTATTTAGCAAGGAATTTAATATTTTTGCTAGAATAAAGCACATTGATATAAAATATCACTTCCTTAGAGAGTAAATTGAATAGAGATTGGTTTTTGGAACTTTGTTTATACTAAAAGTCATTATGTTGTTTGTGAATGTTTATTAGATGTGTTTTGTTATTTTAAAATAGTTGAATTTGTAATGAGTTGTGTTTGCATTGAAATAGAATATGCATGTGTCCTTTATTCTATATAGTAGGTGATTATGTACATGGAGTTCAACTTACACATAGAAGATCAAATCATCAATACTTGTAGAATATAAGATTGTTGTTCAAAATATAAATGGAGTTGGACCCACTATTGGTAAGAATATAGCATAAAATAGATTTAAATCTAGCATATAAAATAAGTGGAATAACTTAAAAAAGTAATAAAGATTGATTAAATCGAATTGTCAATAATTTGATTTAATTGATGAGGATGTGTAATTTTAACATGAGAAATTAAGTATTAAATAACAATATGCTCGAATTATTTCTAATAATTGATTGATTATAATTATAATTCTATAGTGAAAAAAATAATATTTAATATAAATATTATAATAAAATTTACATTGGGAGCCTGAGATTTAATTAAACTTTTGATTAATTGATTTTAAATTATAATTAAATATTTGATTAAAATCAAATTAATTGAATTTATTAAAATTATATTAATTGATCTAACTTAAATTAATTTTGAATATATATATATATATATATATATAAAATTGAATATAATCTTTTAAATGATAATTTAAAAATAAAAGAAAAGGAAATATCACATCACATTTTAAAAGATAATGTGACATGTTTTAGTTTTAACTTTTTTTTTAATTTCAGATTTATGGCAATGATGTGTAACCCACTATTGTCATGTTATGTCGTGTTTTTCCTTGGAAAGGTGTGGAGTAGGATATATGATAGAAAATTTTGGTTGCATAGAGAGCTTTTGAGCAAGGTATCTTTTTTCGATGTTACACCAACATTCATTCTAACGAAATTAAATGATCCTAATATATGTGTATTTTCACAAGGAGTGATTTATTCCCTTATAATCTGATTCCCTAATAGATTTGACTCGAGAAAGTCGATACAAAAAAGAATTTTGATAATTTATTGACAAAGGCAACGAGTATAGAAAAATTCCAGTGGTGTAGAGCTGATATTGAGATGAAAAAGAAGTATTTGCCAAATTAAAGAATAATAGAATTAACTCAAAGTTGTAATATGATGTTTGGTATTACGGCCTGAATTATGAAGTCACGACCTAAATAGAGTCACTATATTTTCTGTGTTGTTATGACTAGATGAGCTTATGTTGTGTGTTGTAACATGAATTGTTAAGTCATTATTAGAATGAATTCACAATTTATTTTGTGTTGTTGTGACTAAGAGACTTTATGTTTTGTGTTAAGATCAAAATTTTGAAGTTGTGACCATGAACAAAGTTATAATGTGTGTTTAGTATCACAACTTGAAATTATGAAGTCATGACTTGGATAAAGTTGTGACCTAAAATGTGAAATTGTGACTTGAATAAAGAAGTTGTTGTATATAATTTGTTTTGATAAATTGTTTGTATAACCAAAATATATTTCTGTTTTAATATTTTTCATGTAAATGCAGAAAAAAAAAATATTAAGAGGCTAGGAATGCAGTAATAGCACAATAACGGAGGTCCCTCTAACCAGTCAGTGGATCGAAGAATTTGTGGAGCATAACCCAGTCCATCCGAGTGATCCAACCCGCTCCGGTTAATTAAACTGAGGAATTGTATTAATATAAATTGTTTTTATTTCTATTTTTTCGGCTGCTGTAATTTTGGTGTGGAACTGTTCATCTCTAGTTTTTTTCCTTTTTGCGTGATTTTCATCACGAATGCTTCTGTGCACATACTGTAAGAACATTCTGTTTGGTTATAATCTGTAATATACATTTTTCTGGTGAATGTAGCTAGTCGTGTTGAACGAGTAGTAAACCACGTTATTTTGTGTGTTCTGTTGTGATTTATTTTTTGTTGTGATATTGATTCTATCGTAGTTCTGTTGGATTGATATTGTGGATATATATATATTGTTTGCTGTCATTTTTTTCTTGTTCTCTTCTTCTGAATCTATAAAATCACAATCATGGAAGCGAATTTGCCTAACAGTAGTAACATGTTTTATGTTGTTGTGATTAGATGACTTAAGAATTAAAGTCAGGACCTTGTTATCTAATATCATGACATGAATGAAGTCACAACATGAATATGATGTTATGACTTCAATCTTAAATTCATTTAGATTTTTTGTTTTATTAGAGTAATGCAAGCAAGAGTGTGTAATATTAAAAGTATAGTGAAATTTTCTTTAGCAATTCTTTTTTTTCTCTTTAGCTATTTTTTTTGTGCATCATCTACTTTATCTTCGAGTGTTTTCTTTACTTTTTCAAAAATTCTAAATCACTATCATAAATCCTTACATTTGACATTTGAGGGATGTGTCAAGTATCTCAAATTTTCTATAATTATTTTATTCTAAAACTTTAGAACTATTATGATTTAATTATGCATATGCATGTTATCATTCAAACCTTCATGAATGATGAACCCTTACATTAGATATCAGAGGGATACATCAGGTATCTTAAATTCCCAAAAATTATTTTATTCCAAAATTTTAGCATCATTATTATTTAGTTATGCATATGCATGCTATCTTTTGAACCTAATAAAACTCAATCACATATATGAAATATACATACATATGGAAATACTATAATATTCTATATATCAATAAAATAAATGATGGCAGATACCTACTCCAATCACTTATAAATACATGTGATGTATACATCAAATCTAGAATGTGCTTGGCTAAGATATTTAATAGAACACCATATTCAAGAATCTTGTGGATTACCTTCAACTAAGAACAAACTAACAATATTATATAAAGACAATATTATATGTGATCAAACTAACCACATGTCACCAAACCTCTTATATACTCGTAAACTTTAGAATGGTAATGGAATCAATATGCAACAAATAATGAGATGTAATAATCTCCCAAATATGTTTCTCAAAGACATTGTAATATTCAAAAGCTTTTATGCTAAAGTAGTAGGTGCCAAATGAAAGATCTCCTAAGTGAAGTATTGAAGATAACATAATCATGTCACTACGAGAGGAAGTATTATTAAATATGTTAATACACTATACTCTTTTTTTTTATGATGAGATTTTATTTCACTAAGTTTTACTCGCAAGATTTTTAATGAGACAATAAAATAATTGATAAACATATCATTTGGTGATAATCATTTAAGAAATAATGTCACAAATTATGCATAAGTATGAATAACTACACTTTTCCATTATAATAAAAATTTAAAGGTACATAAATAAGTGTGAATCATACTTGTTTACTGTAATTACGAGAATCATATATATATATATATGAGTCTTCCCTAAATTATAATGTAGACAGAAAATAAAGATTGTCTTCCTTTCATTTTTTTTTTCTCTCATCTTCAATCTTTATTTGTCTTTCTATATTTTATACATTTTACAATAATATTTTTTTGGGAAAATTATGATTATGTACCATAAAATGAAATTATTTATGTTCTGTGAACTTTTTTTGATATCTTGAGAACGCAAACAAAAATATTTATATTTTTGTGCACTATAAAAAGTAAACCTAAAATTACTCTTAGTTTGTAAACATTAAAAAACAAAAACAAAAAAAAACAAAAATCCTAAAACATGATTCATACTATTTTTGAATATAATATAAATAATAGTATTGAATCTTATGTATTTATACATAACATTCGAAAACATTTTATAGAAAATGTCACACACACACACACACACATGTATATATGTAATATTATGTAGATATAATATTATAAAAATTATCTTACATGTACAATATTTTCTATCAATATTATTGTGAATAGATAACATTATTTATGCATAACATTATGTATAGATAACATTATATATTTAACATGATATCTATGAACATTATTGTATACATAGTATTATTCTATACAACATTATATATAGATATAATGATATATATATGTGTGTGTGTGTGTGTAATATTATATGCATAATGTTGTAGGGGTTGTATATTGCTTCGGTATATAATATTATATGCATAACAATATTTATATAATGTTATACAAATAAAGTTGTATGTACAATATTATCTATATATAACATCATGTATAAATAGCATGTTACATAGATAACATTATATACACACCATTATATCTATACAACACTATATATATATAATGTTATTTTAGATAATGTTATATGCATAGCATTATATCTATACATAATGTTATATACATAATTTTATCAATATAATGTATTGCAATAATATTATATACACAATTATACAACCTCTGTAATGTTATGTATAGAAAAATGTATACATAAAGATATTATATATAGATATAATGATACACACACACACACACACAGATACAATACTATATACAATTTTTATTACATTATGTAAATAATTTTAAACCTATATATAATTTTTTGTATAGATATTGTTGTATATGATGTTATCTATTAAAATGCTATCTATACTTGATATCATATATAGATATTATTGTACATATAAGATTTTTTATATAACAATATACATATAAACTAAATAATTTATTTTTCAAAATGACTTTAAAAATGATTTATTTTTGTGTATAATATAAATGTGATACCCCATCCCCTAGAGGGTCCAATTTCATTCTATTTAGAGGTATCAAATAGGACGTGCCGGGCCGGCCCAACCCATTTTTAGTCAACTCGACCGTGCTTTCGTGTCGGGCCAGTCATGGTTACTGTACCGTGTTGTGCCTGGCCCGGCATTGTTCTGTGGAGGTCATCCCGACACGAGCTCGCGGCACGAATCCGTCGGGTTTGGCCTGATCGGGCCGAACCTCTAATATAAAACAAATTAGGGGTTGAATTGCATGTCGTCGTACCAAACTCCTAATTTTATAGAATCATGGTTTCGGCATGCCCGAAACCCTAATTTTAAAAAAATTAGGGTTTCGGCACCCCCATAACCCTAATTTTAAAAAAATTCGGTATCGGCACTGTACGAGGCCCGGTTGGCCTCGGCAAGGCATGACATGATCGTGCCGTGGTCGGGCACGGCACGAGCCCGATCACGAGAAATTTCCGTGTTGGGCCGGCCCAGGCATGGCCGAATCGTGCCGTGCCTCGTGCCGACCCGGTCCAGCCTGGCCTGGTTAACACCTCTAATTTCATTACACAATACAATGTACAATAAAATAAAATATTTTTATATGTAACATACAAATTTTTTTTTATTTTATTTGCTCAGCAGAATTAAAAACATATAATACATTATTTAAGCAACAACTAGCTTATCTTCACACGTACAATCCCGCATGTGGATCTGTCATCTGCCCTGGACTATACCTGAAAGTGATCCCACAACGAAGTGAGCAAAGCTCAGTAGAGGTAAACTTCTACATAGTTACTTCCTACCTAGGTGCACATAAAACATCATATATATATCAACACCCATTCAAGTACAATTTTTATATGAATGTAATTATGAATGAAATATTTATATGCGCATATTTCCGAGTCTCATTGACTCTCTCACACATGCCAAAGCCAAGTGTGACATATATATATATATATATATATTTGGAATTATTCCGAAAAATATGAACCTCTTCTGAAAAACATATTAAACATTTCTCTGAATAAAATATGTTTTTTTTTGGATTTACTCTGAGAAATATGGATCTCCTTTGAAAAATATATTGGACATTTCTCCGACAAAATATTTATTTCCTTGGATATCTTCCAAAAACCACCAGATAACTTAGCCTGGATGTTGTCACAATTCGAGTTCACAGATTTATAATAATCATGCTCTAAAAAAATACCGCGCAACTTTGTTTGGATGTTGTCTCAATTCGAGTTTGCCAAATATAATTCATATACCTTTGTATGTGTGTGTGTGTCATGCACCCACCCATGTATATGAAATGTTCCCGTACACATGAAATACAGTTATGTCATTTACAATTAAATAACATTTCAGACACAATTATAACAATCCAAACTCAATTCACTTGCACTAAATTTTACTAAACGAAAGATAGAAATTTTTTACCAATTAACCATTTCCAAAGATATTTCTAATAATTCGAATTGAAATATAAAACATGATCATTTATGACATTTAAATAGAAAGAAATTATGATAAGAAAAAACCACTACCTTCTAGAAAAGTTCACGGAAACTTTATAAATTTGATGTCTAACTAAAGATTTCGTCGCGTAGAGCAACTTTAGTTCTTCGACTAATTTATTCCGACTCTAGAATAATCCATTATAATCAAAAGTAAACTATAGATCATTTATATTTTTTTTATTCTACAAAGTGAGTCTCTCTCTCTTTCTTTCTCCCGAAGTTTATTTTTTTCTGTCCCCGTGCGGCATCCCATTTTTTGGATTCACGTTGTTTTTTTTAATTAAAGAATTTTTATTATTATTTTTTTATTTTTTTTTTCTGTCAGACACCTAGACTGTGCATGCGCTGCCATGTGCTGATGTCGTGGAGCGGTCTTTTCATTTATATTTGTTTTTTTTTAATTTAATTTATTTATTTATTTTAAAAATTATTTAAATAAAAAAATAACTAAATTTTAACTTTATCAGAATTTGATGAAATTTATCATCGTAGCTATATTTTGCAAGACGAATTCAATAACGAAATCTATTTTATCTTCAGAATTCTAAATTTTTTAGTTTATTTTTCTTATTACAAAATTACTATTTTACCAATTTTTTTACAGAAACAAATCATATTATTTATTTCTTTATTTTTTTTCGGGATTTCACAATAAAAATAAGAAATAAAATAAAAACTTAGTGCAGTTTTCAAAAAAAAAGCCACTTGTCATATTAATATCCAATTTGATCTGTAATTTCAAAAAAAAAAACCACAAGTCCAATTAGGTAGGGATAAGAGTATGATCGATGAACCATGTTATTTTATACAAATCTTGGATGTTTTATTTATATTTTTGCTGATGTAAGGTTTTTTTTTTAAGTTGATATCTTTTTTTGGTGACGTGGTTGGGAATGGGATGGATGTTATTTGGGTTTAATTTTTTTTAGTACACAAGAATAAAAATATTTATATGATGTAGATTTACAACATTTGTATGTGTATATATATATATACATGCACACACGCACGCACGCACGCACGCACACAAAAATGTAGTCCATCTCCTATATAAGTAGAGCCAAAATTGGAGTGTAGAGAAAGTCAATGATATTTTAGTTAGATTTGGGAAATAGATGTGAAGACTACATTTTTGAATGAACATCTCAAGAAATATTTCTATATGATGTAGTCAAATAGTTTCATAGAGAAATGCAAAGAACACAAATTATGTCAGTTGAACAAGTCCATTTATGGACTAAAACATGTATCTAGGTTGTGGAATACTCATTTTGAACAAATCATTAAGTCTTTTGGCTTTGATTAATATCATGATGATTATTATTTGTATATAAAGAGAAGTGATAAAAATGTAGTATTCGTGATATTGTATGTTAATGATATCTTGCTCATTGGTAATGATGTGAGCTCTTTGTCTTGATATTAATAGTTTGAGATAAGTCCAACATTCTTCGCTTATGCATCTACAATAAGTTGAGACTGGTCTCAAAGAAATAATGTCTCAAAACACTCAAAGAACATTGAATTATAGTCTAGAGACTATATGTTAGTTCCTTATGCATCTATAATAGGAAGCCTCGTGTATGCAATACTTTGCACTTGACCTGATATCTATTAAGCTATTAGCATGGTAAGCAAATATCAATCTAACTTGTGATATGAGCATTGAACAATGGTGAAACACATAATCAAATACTTGAAAAGGACTAGAGATTATATGTTAGAATACCAAGTAGACAATATTGTACCTATATGATATATAGACTCATATTTCCAATTGAATGAGGATTTGAAAAAATATACCTTGGGCTATATGTTTAGCTTGGAAAGTGGAGCCATTACTTAGAAAAGTATCAAACAATTTTGTATTGATGATTCCACCATGAAAACTAAATTTGTGGCTACTTTGGAAGTAGCCAAGGAGGTTGTGTGACTGAAAAACTTCCTAATAGATTTAGGTGTCTTCCTTATGTGCAATTTTCCATTACACTTTACTGTGATACTAGTAGAGCAGGTTGCAAATTTGAAGAAAACTAGAACTTACAAAACGGAAAAACATATTGAGCATAAGTATCATTTATAAGAGAGTGAAAAGTGAAGAAGTGGTAATGACAAAAGTGACATCGATAGACAACTTGGCAGATCCTTTTACGAAGAGCCCTCCAGCTGAAGCATTGGCAGAAATATGAAAGGGATGAGAGTTAGATGTGTAACATAATGACTTTTTTCTAAGTGGAAGATTGATGGAATTTGCTAATACTAAAAGCCATTTATGGATGTTTCCTTGATTAGCGTCTTGTTGTTATTTTTTATAATTTTTTTAATGAGCTAAATTATGTAAAATATTTTTGTCTTTTATTCTGATTATGAATGATTTAGAACATGAAGATTAACTTACGCACAGAAGATCGAATCATTGGTACCCGTCAACTATAAGTAATAATGACATAACAAATTTAAATAAGTGAGAAAGTGCAATTAAAATTTTATAGTGGTATTAATTAAAATTAATGTAAATTATTATGCAAAATAATTTACATTGGAAGCCCGAGATATTATTTGTGCCGAGGTCCCTTGCATAGCTATGTGTATATCCAAATGGGATAAATGAAGTCTTGTATTTTTTTTTGTTTGAAATATTAGAATATATATAATAAGAATAAGTAATGTAGGTGTAATCTAATTAATTCGATTTGATAAATAAATCAAAGATTTTTTGTGCATTAAATTAATTATACTTATGTATATTTATATTTTAAATAAATAGGTCCCATTTTTATTAAAAGAAACCAAATGGATTCGAATTAATATATATTAATGTTTGGTTTTGATTTTGAGTAATATAAAATTAAAGGCATCAATTTGACGATGCTACCCCCACTATAGCATCATCATCTTTGCCGAGAAATTCTAGAGCAGAGGTGATACAAGAGGTCTTTCTTGCTGAGCTTAGTTGAGGTAAGTTTCTTCTGCATTGCTTATAAACGAAACTACAATAAAACAAGCACAGTCACAAACTCCTCTACACAAGCACAACATAACAATTTCCTCCGCACAATCACAGCACAAACAATCTCCTCTGCATGAGCATACCATGAATACCCACAAACCCTCATAAGAAAAATTAGGAGAAAACATTCTTTTAAAACTCTCATTCCTTGTTATATAAGTTTATACATGCTTCTATAAAAGTGTTACAAAAGGCTACTAAAACAAACAAAAAGGGAGAAATCCTATTTTAGTATTGTTTTAGTTTTTTCAAGCACCATGGGCACTACTAAGAACTAACAAATCTTTTGCTTTGTTATCTTTTTTGGAATATCACATAGGCATACATATTTTTCAAAAGTCGACCCACTTAGATTTGAAAAAAAAAACACATATATAATGTTTTAAAAAAACAATATCATTTTTTATCCATTTCATGTTAATTAAATAAATTACACACTTAAATAATGAGAGCACCTTATAGTTCTCATTAAATTAATTAACATTAAAAAAACACATAAAATCATCCAAAAGAACAAAATCAATCTGCCCAAACGTGGGAAGACATAAGACCCAACTAAAATGATAAATCTAAAAAAATAATAGTTTTCAACTAATCAATTTTGAATATGATAGAGAAATTATTTTCTAGAATATTATTGGTATCTAATAAAAGTATGATATTATTGACTATATTATATCATTTATTTTAGATAAAATAACATCCACCTCATGGCTATAAATTTATATCTAAAAATATTTTAAATTCATAAGATATTTTCTTACTTTAATATTATGTATACAACATATTATTAATTCGATAGCAAGATTGGTTGTAATATCAATCAGTGATTCACTAGAAAATATTAGAAATTTAATTTATAAAATTTATCAGTCCAAAAAAAATATTGTTCAATTCAAGAAATATGATAAGATATCAAATTTAAAACCCATAAAATTTGGCCCATTTAGATAATTCTTCTGGAACTTACATCTAACTAGCAACCCAATGAATAGCCCATCCCCATAGAAGAATCCAAGCTCGAAGGCTTGACCCATGTCAAATTAGGAATGTTCCTGCTAAAAGAATTTCATGAACTCAATTTACTTTATATTTTTGTCTGTACATTTAATTTGTCAAGCATAAATAAAGTAAACAAATATGAGTACAAAAATAAATAGTCAAATATACATTTGTAGGAAAAAATAATGCTAGTAATTAGATCATTTTGAATTACTAATAGACTTGACAAAGTGAAGAATTTACATAGATGCTATACACTGGCTTTAAATGTGCATATGTTTTTTTTCCGAAAACATATATTATATATACATTTAATGTATAAGCATATTGTTGGGTCTGCCTAAGTTTGGGCAGACTAGTTTGTTTGTTTGGTTGGTTTGTATTTAATTTTGTTTTGCATGAATTAATTTAATGAGACCCATGAGATGTTCTCATTAACTATTTGTGTGTGTGTGTGTGTAATTAACAAAAAATAATTAAAAATGGTAATTTTTTTTTAAAATATTATATAAATGCTTTAGATAAAATAAAAAAATAAATTGGAAAGATCATGTGTCAATATTTTTTAGAAAATTCATGCATTTTACGTGAGTTTTCTAAAATATAATTAATAAAGCCCTTTGGCTTTGTTGACGTGCACGTGGTGCATGTTTGGGATAATGAAAAAAAAAATGTAAATGGATCCCATATTCTATAGTGGTTCCTTCTCCTATGTAACGTTTATTCTTCTATAACATTTACTATTTTATAATTGTACTCTTCTATAACAAAATGAGAGAAGCAAGGAATTACTTTCAATAATTCTAATAATCTCTTTATTACTCTTAGCTGTGAAGTTAGCTTTTGTTGGTAGTTAGTGTGGTGTTATTTGACACTCTATGCACCAACATTTTAAAGTGATTTAGCATGTATTTATTATTGTATTTGTATATATTTGAGTTTTAATTATAGAAATTTTACTAAATATCTATTTTCATAAAATTTGATGAATATTAAAACAAGCATAATTAATTTGGGTGAATTTGTAGAATTGGTGGAATAATGACTTAGAGAAAATAATAAAAATGAAGAGTAATGATATTTTCTATATCATGACTTGGTTATACATTTCACAATCTCATTGAGTGGTTGTTGTATCTTTTCTTGGTGATAATCTACAAAGCTAGTTATGATAATTTTTATATGTCATAACTCTACTACCAAGTTAACACATTATATTTACTATGCAATATCAACTTCATAGTTATGATACAATCTTAGAATCATTGTTACATTATTTCTAAAATATAATAATGGCCACAATATTATTTTTCATGTCATGGTAGCTAAGTATATCATTGGTATAATTAGTCATAATAATTTTTTGTATTATGACTTATTCAATACAGAATCAAAATATTAAGTATTTTGAGTTATGATAATATTTTTTACCACATCTATTTGATCCAGAGATAGAGGTGTCGAACAACCTAGGTCATGTCATTATGGCATGATTCAAAAAAAGGAAACTTGGCATGGCCTATTGACATGACTAATGGGTAGGTCATGTTGGGTCATGCCAAGCCACATTAGGCTAAGCTAGCTTGGGTCAGGTCAGGCTAGTTAGTTTGGCAGCTCGGTCGAAATTGGCTTGCATGGGCCATCGTGTTGGGTTGTGCCATGTCAAGCCTCCCATGCCAAAAAGATAGGCCCAACAAGGCCTGAGCTATGCTGCATGCTAACCCATGACTCTTCTAGGTATGGTTTCAAACTATGTTGTATTATGCTAGGCATGGAAAATTTATGCCAAGCCATGGGATATGCCCAGATTGCCCAGCTTACTTAACACCTTTATCTAGAGAGTATTTACTCTAGTTGTGACATTTTAAATGTCTTGAATTTTTGTTCTAGTGAGAAAATACCAAAGTCAACCATTTCTAGTACTATGACTTTGTGTTTTAAAGAATAAATATATCAGTCATTATCATTCCTATTGACATGATATTTTACACTAGAGATAAAAGATTAAAATTGTGGTCATTTATAATGGTACAACTATGTGTTCTAAAAAGAAATTATCTCAATCACTATATTCCCAACAATGTGACATCATATTCTAGAGAGAAGTTATTTGGATCGCAACCTTAATTACCATTAGTACTTTAGAGAAGATCAAATAAGACTGAAAAGTTTTGACCTCAAGCTAGTATTGTGTCCTCCAACTTAAAGCATCGCAAGGATTTTTGAAGTATAAAAACAGCACTTGTGAATTAAGATAAAAAAGAGTGAGAAGAATTGGATTTCAAGCCAAGAGTTTGCAAGAACCCTAGGCAGCACAATTCCAAGCACCATTAGGGGAAAATCTAAGGTAAACACAAGTAATATTTGTTTGGGAGTAGAGTTTGAAACTTAGATCCTTACTTGGGCTTTCTTTGAGAACCATTAATTTCATGAGATGCTTCTCAAAATATCTCGGTTATGGTTTTATGTACTTGTATAATGATGATTTGATTTTATAAAATTAATATTTGTGGCAATATTATATTTTGGATATCGATATATATGAATATTATTTAAAATTAAAATTTAAGATTTTTCAATGTATCATAGATTTATACATGTCGATCATGGTAGACTGTGATAGGTAAGTCAAAGGACATACTCATATGGTATTATAAAAAGAAAATAATAGTCCTTTTAATCTTAATGAATGAGATAAACATATATGTAAAAATCTAAGATTGAGGTAAGTTTACTCATTACAAAACCAAAATCATGTACATACTTACAATCAATATATTGTATATATTCTTGAAGAACTAATCTTCAAGTTATATATAAGTTATGTAGAATATCTAATCTAAGAGTTTTATTATAGTGACGGAGTAATGTGTTAGATATGGTGGATGATGACTCGTATGTTATGGGGCACACACAAGTGGAGGAGACTTGTATGGTAGTCATAGTCATGTGAGTCATTTTCTCTTGTATGAATTCTATATATGATATTCATATGAAGATGTATGTTAATTATCATGAGTATGGTACTTAAGAAGCTAAAAATACAATACAATTTTGTACTGCATCATTTCACATCTTTAAGACATTAGAGGTTAAAGAATAGATGTACATACTTAAATAATCATCAAGGATAATGGAAGCATTGCCTAAAAGGAGTAGGCATACAAATAACCCAAGAATAGAATGATGTGTGATTTTAGTGATAAAATACTAAGGGCACAACATCAAAGAGATTATTCTTGGCAGTGATAATTCAAGGATGATAGCCACCTTATATACTAAGAGGGCACAAAAGCATTTTCATACTCATCTATTATTCATCCGATATAAAAATATAATATTGTTCAAATACTAAGAAAATATCATCATACATAAATAAATAAGCTAACCATAGAGTCAATCAACCTTTCCAAAACCTCAATTCTATCTATTCAACTAAAATAGTAGTCATTCACTATTAGTTAATTGAACTATCTATACAATCTTTATGTGATCGATATCTAAACTTAAGTTCACTTTACTATTTGTATAACAAGTATACATGTGGAACTATATTGGATGAGAGATAATCACTCAAAAAGTTTTTGTGACTGTATCAAAAATAAGAAGTTTTAACGCAATAATAAAGTCATAACAAGTTTTTGGTACTATTGGCAGAGATTTTTAGTTTGATTAGTCAACTTGAGTTGACATAACTATCTGTTTAAAAGTATTGTTCTATTTATAATTGTTTATAAATAATTATTACTTTGTGTTTGTATTGTATTTGTTTTTTATTTTTCTTTGTTTTTTTATATGTTTTGTAGCCAATATCATTGCATGAGCAAAAATTTCAAGAGTGGATTAATATCTTTGGACCCAAAAATCAAGGGAATAATAAGAATATTTTTGAGACATAAAGCTAAGTGAGAGATTATGAAAAAAAACTAGCAACAATATAAATCACTAAGGCAATGAAGGACTAGTTGTCTAACAACCCAATCTTCACCATACATTAGGTGATTATTGGCAACCAACTATGATGGATAGCTACCATGAGATTCAAATACAACATGTTTAAAAAATAAGATTGAGTTGAAGCTAAATTTGATAAATATGATACAACAACATCAACATAGTAAAAGAATTTTAGAAGATTTAAATTTTAAATATCCACATATTAACTTTCTTGGAGTTATGTGATATAGTAAAGATGAATATAGTTAGCCTAGATGCTATAAGCTTTTTAACTTGTTTCTTTTTCTTTAAAGAGACAAAGCCCTAATCTAGTTCCAATACTTATCTAGATGTTCAATTGGTCTACTCATTTTCAAACCAAAATAAAGAAACTTACTCTGAAAATCATGATGAATTCATCTCCCTCCAATCTATTTTGACTTGTCATGGTATTAGCCACTATACCACTACCCCTAATCCCACGAAAAAAAATGAACTTCAATGCCATCTTGTTGAAACTAGTCTCACATTACTTTATGATGTTTCCTCACCTTTTTCCTATTAGCTCCACTTATTTCGAACTGCCACATGTCTCATTAATCAACAACAAACTCCAATCTTTCAACAAGTCCCCATCAACCATCGATAATTACATGATGCAATGTCTATTGTGATCACTACTTTGATGAGATATGGAACACGAGACTTAGTTCCACCCTATCCAAATTATAATTCATAGGATTGTAATTGGATGTTTAGAGTAAAAAGACAAGTTGATGGTTCAAGGGATAAATTTAGGTTAGGCTTATGGTGAAAGCTTATAATCAAAGACTAGGGCTAAATTACAAAGAAACCTTCAATCCCATTATGTATCCAACCACCATTCAATACATTTTGACTATAGTTGGGCTGAATGGATGGCCCTTGAGGCAAATGAACATTAACAATGTCTTTTTACTTGGAACCCTCAATAAAATAGTTTATATGATGCAACCTCTAAGATTCAAAGATGTGAGCAAGCCTAATCATGTGTGTTGCTTGAGAAAAGCCATCTAAGGATTTTGCCAGGCTCCTCAAGCTTGGTATACAACCTTGAGAACAACTCTTTTTTAGCTTAGATTCTTTAACTCCAAGGTTGATTCTTCTTTTTTCTCTATAAAAATGGTTCCATCACTCACTACTTTTTTTTGATTTATGCCAATAATCTTGTAATTACTAGTAGTGATATTCAACTTGTAGATTGCATTATTTAAAAATTAGGTGAAAAGTTCTTCTTGAAAGGCATGAGCCATTTTAGTTTTTTTTCTACGAGTGGAAGTTATTTCCACTTGTGCTAGTTTTTTTATCACAACATCATTATATCCAAGACCTATTATATGCCATGGATATGCTTGATTCCAAGGAAGTGTTCGCTCCTTTATTTACTACTAATTATTTGAAATTAATTGATGTAACATCATTAGTTGATAGAACTAAATTGATAGGCACATCTCTCATTAACAAGATTAGACTTCTCATTTACTATCAATAACCTATCTCAATTCATGCATGAGTCAACTACTACATAATTGAAAGCAACAAAGAGATACTTCACTACTTGAAACAAACCATCTTTTATGATATTTAGATCACTAAAAACACAAATTTATTCGTAATGACTTTTTCTAGTGTTTACTAGAAAGGGAATGTTGATGATAGGACCTCTACTTCGCATATATTAGGATTTTTGGAATAAATCCCATTTCTTGGAGCTCAAAGAAATAATGAGATGCTGCTCTTGCCAATGCATCATCTAAAATAATGTGGCATGATTCCTTACTCATTGAACATGGATTTCTACTAAAGGCACCTCCATTATTGCTATGTGATAACCATGGTGCCACACAATTGAGTTTTAATCATGTAAATTATTCTTGGATGAAATTCAAATTGATCTCTACTTTATTAGATAACTCACTCAAAGTGGGACCCTTCATGCTCAGAATATTAGAATATTGATAGTAAATGGATATGTTTTTATTAGAACCTAGATCTTCCAACTCTCTTGCTCGTGTGAAATAGAAAGGTTAAACATCATTATGACCATTCTAATATGTATCTTTTAGAAGAACTAATTCTAAAATAATGTGGAGGTTATATAGAATATCAAACCTAATATTTCACCAATTATTAGGAGTCATATGTTAGTTATGGTAGATGATAAGAGGTAAGTCATGAGATATAATCAAGGAAACATGAATCATCATGTAGTAACAGTCTTGTGATCATTTTTATTTTGTATAAATTTTTAAGATAGAGTTACTAGGGTTATATATGCTAATTAATGCAAGCATCGTGCTAACGAAGCTAAAAGAATAAACATAATTATGTCCATATAATTATATGTTTTGTATGATAATTGATGTCGAAGAATAGAGATGAATAGTTAAAATAATCATAAAAGATAGTTGACATATCTTAAAAGACATAGGATTGTAGGATGGACAATGGACAGATAGATATAGAGCTTGGAATACATGACAGATATACCAAAGACACAACCACAAGAAAATAATCAATGGTGGTGATAGTCTATGAATGAAAACCTCTTGAATGCTAACAATACATGATATATCCTATATTTTTATACTCTTCATGCAATAAACTTGTTTGACATTATCACAACATAAGAGAAAACTTTATCATATCAAGAAAGTAAACAAATTCTAAAATTAAAGTATTTATCTAAGACCCAAATATACCTTTTCAACTTAAAAATTTTATTAATTAACTATTAAAAAAGTATCAAGTTGTGGGCATCATAGCAAGGCCACAATAGTCATGTCTAAGGACTAAAATGCTATGCACCAAAATTAGTATGTCTAATGGAAGTTCAATCTTGCAAGGGCATAAGTAAGAAGATTTCCAAAATCAAGAACAAGTCAAAACCTCATGATTCTAGCCTAAAATAAAGTCACTTGAATAAAGTCATGTGCAAAGTGAAGTCATGTGCATGAAGTCAAGTCATGTGTTTTTGACTATATATGACCTAATTGTCAAAATATATCTTTAAAGATGTTATATATATTTACCTACAAATCAATCAAAAAATAGAAAAGAAAATATTTTCAATCAATCTGTTAGTACTTTATTCTATTAGAATGTATTGTTGCTCTAAGTAGATTCATATTCAATGCTTCAAATATTGTATCATATTCTTTGATGTTTTAAAAAGAAAAAAATATATGTGAATAGATGGTTGAATCTAATAGAGTTTCAAGTCTCAAAAAATATTCAAGAAAATTTACATTGCTTTATAAAGCTTTATCATGGGAGACCCCATTGATTTATCTACTTGTTTTAGAGCATGCAAATGCACAATTTTTATTTGAAAAACTATCTACATAGTTATTTATCATTATATTGTAAAGAATTAAGAAAATTTTGATGGGCTAGTTTAGGAATTGTAGTATTTAAATAATTTCATATTATGAAATAGAATATCTCAAACTTATCAAAAAATAGTATTTGTACTTTCAAAGTATGTGATATTGATCAAAGTTATTGATGTGAGTGATCAATCATAGTGGTGATATTCACACTAATATAATGTACATGTGCATGTGTAATATTGGCATGTAAATTAGTTATGAGTATTTAATTCTCAAAATCTCAAATTTATTTCTTTGAATTACTCACGAAATAATCTTATTTTTATTAGTTTCATCATCAACAACTACAAAAAAATAGGTAAAGATTTTTAATTGTGTTTGGTTCAAAAGTGCATTACGTATTTCCTACAAGCTTTTCTATATGAATGTGTCATCCACCCATAGAACCACTCAACATATATCTTTTAAAATTTTGATTATATATGCCAATAGCCATAAAAAATACTTATATGCTCATTGCTTTAGGTCTAAAGTTAACAATTATCTCTAGTTTCTTTTTGTAATATGTGCAAATATGAAAGGAATTTTTGAAATCATGTTTTGGGTGTCTTTTTCACATAGAAAAGGGTTTTCCTTTGTACCTAAAAGACTTTTTTCATAATTTATATGGATTTTATAATTATGGTTCAGATGTTCTATAATAATAGTATGAATAAATTTTGAATGAACAATTGTGCATTTATTTAATAATGTATTCAACAATTTTTGCTAATGCTTGTTGGTTGTTATTATAGAATGCTTCATGTGACACACATGATTAGACAAACATTTTTATATCTTCATATAGGCATCAATTAGGCTGGGTGGCCTAGGCACGGCCCATGGTATGTCATGGTTCAGCCGTTCAGCCATGCCCGACATGGCTTGGGTCGTGATGGGCCAAACATTTTGGTACGAGAGCCATGGTACGGCATGACAAGTCATTGTACGACATGACCCGATAGGGTACTCCATGACCTGGCATGTTGGCCTGTGTGGACTAGGTTTGGCCCTGCTGGCAAAACATGTTAACTTGGTCCTGACCTAAGATAGCTGGTAAAGAACTAGGTTAGCCTAGTCAATCCTGACCTGACACATCACAGTGACCCGAACATGCTAAAAAAATGAGTCATGCCAACATGGCACGGCCTGTTTAAAATCTCTATATCATCAACATATCTAAATGATGTAATTTGATTATTCACAATAACCGCTAACCTATCTCATCCATACATGTGACTTGACACGCATGTAAACTAGTCAAAATCATCAAATCAATATTATTAGAAATTATATCAAACATCATCAAATATAATTGAACAATCACCAATCTATATCATCAATTTCATTGAAATTTTAAGTTTGCTTGCATGCCGCCTTAGGCACAAATATCTTTAGGAATTTCATGCTGGCCTACAGAAGTACGTAAGTTCGCCTTTCCAACCAATTTATGTCACTGGCGTAACATAATTGGTGGATGCCCTTGCTGCGGATAGTCGGAGAGAAAGCATCAATCAGCACAGAGAAAATCCGGTGCTTGCCACACTGCCCTTTCATAGCCACCCTTGGGGCTCTCGCCTTAATGACATGACTAAAGGTTGGTTCTAAAAGATCTAACTGGTAAAAAGCCCTAGGTCCTAAGGGGCAGTATTTTCTATTTTTTAACGGTAGTGAAATTCCGCCAGTAACTTTACTCGTTTAAGATACAAAGTGATTCGCCCCAAGGACGGTGATACTCATGTTCTTTCGAAGACCCACTCAATGCCTTGACTTGTTAGATATTACAGAGGTTTAGTGAGCACCATGCTGAATCTCTCGACCTGGCAAACTCAGAAATGCAAAGAGCATGCATACTGTAAATCTTCCTTAGGCATAAGCTCTACTTTCTCTCTCTTGTCGACTACCAAGGAGATGGAAACTACCAAGAAAGCTAGTTTCCTACCTAGGTTAGCCAATCCCTTTCCCCTTCTCTTTCATATGCTCATGGCCATTGAAAGGGCTTGCCCCCTTTTTGCCCGAGAAGGAAGCCTCCTTTCTGAGCGATCCATTCTATGAGCGGGGCAGCTAGTAGAGAGCAAATTTCCATCTTTTTAAGCCGTAGCAGATGTCTGGTCTGGTAAGAATGAGGTCAAAGGAGGGAGGAGGAACATCTGATGGTGAGGAAACTTGAGTATTTAGTGAATTATTAACTAATTTGAAGGTCTTCATTAAGCATAATTAAAAATGATTTTTCATGCATATCCACTATGATTTAGCTTCGAAATTATCTTCATTATTGATTCAATATCATTAAATAAAAATATAGTTTTATTGTTGTCGCTACAAGAGAAAATGTAGATTTAAAGAATGATAATGAAAGAAAACAAAATTGAAGAGAATTCTTTTCGTTGTTAAATTATGCAAATGGTATGGGGGAAAAAGTGAAATAAACAATGTTTAAAATGACATACATTTGATATCGAAAAAAAAAATCAATTTAAAACTTATGATTATTTTTCTAAAATATTTAAGAAGTATATAAAATATAAGTTTATTAAATTGAGTATTATTTTGTCAATAATTGGCGCTTGAAACATATTTTCTCTAATTTTACTTGAAAATTATGGTACTTTTAAAAATTTCATGAAGTGACAAAATAATAATTAATAAATATTATAGTAATCTTGAGAAATATTTTTATAATAATAAAATTTAGTTTTTTACTATGGATTTCTTGACAAGTCATATTCATTGAAAAAAATATTTTATTTTAAAAATAAAGAGTTTTGCAATAAAATGTATCTACCTTATTTATTGTTAAAAAAATTCAAATAATTTGTGTTTTAACTTAGTTTCTATTATAAATAATTGGACAATGATATTTAATGTTTCTAATAATTTATATGATATTATAAATATTTTTTAAATAATTGAATTTAGTTGTTTACTATAAATTTCTTGACAAGACATGTTCATTAGAAATTTTTTTTACTTTAAAAATAAAGAGTTTTGCCAACAAAACATTTTACCAATAAAATAAAAATTCAAATATCATTAAGTGTTTGTTGTTGATAATGATTCACCAACAACCACTAAGTGTCGGAATAATATGTGCAATGTTGTTAAATATTTTCACTTCATTTTAAATATATTATTTGAACATTATTTTTCCAACAAACCTACTATTTAAAAATATTGAGGAACCTTTTACTAACAAAGATATTCTTCTTTATGAATATTTCATAGTTATGGTATAGTAGATGAATACATTTGTTAGCAATATAGATGACAAAAAAAAGCATATTGAATTTATTTAAAGAGATCCAAAAAAAAATTAAGAGAAGCATATTCTTAAAATAATCAAAATAAACATTTGGTACTCAATCAAGTATTGAGCTGTAAAAAGGAGATTAAGTGGATTTAACATTTTATCACAAGCACTAATCTCCTAGACAAGTATCATACTCATTTTACTGATATATACAACTAATTATCATTCCCAACCTTCAAGGTATAAATAAATAGAATCTCTGCTATTGAGATGTCAATTTGATAGAAAGTATTCAAAACATTATATCTTATCAATACCTGAATAATATTTAGATATAATAAAATTGGGTCATCCTTCAAAAGAATAAAAATTATTTTACCAAGGTTGATAAGGGAAACCATAGTCCTGTGACAAACTACTGCTTAGTGAAATAAATAGCAAGGTAGATCCATCACATTGTCTAATAATTCCACCATGACATTGTCTAGGATTTAACAAAACATCTAAACTCTATTAGATCTATCAATTATATCTAATGACTAGTTGATACTTGGACCTACTAGATCTCCTCTTAAGTGTGAATTGGCAAATAAAAATCTTTTCATATGCTATCATCATATCAATACCAGCATACTAGATCTAAAAAAGATGAAGGTATGTGGCCTAAGCTCAACACAAATTATCTATAATCTGAAAAAAGTATAACATATTAGAGGAATGGCTTTATCCATCAAAAAATCCAATAAATGAATGATTCATAGAAATAGAGATAATTTTCCATAGCTACACACACTTCCTAGTGGCTATAGCCCTCACATTGTTTTGGAAACTAGATTTTTTTTATAATATTCAATCAAATCTAATCATTATTCTTCACTTTACTATATGAAAAAATGAATATTGTGGGCATCCAAATATCTTCGCATAACAAACCTCCAACAATCATCTAGCCCCAACTAATGTCATCTAACCCCAACTAAAGGCATCTGACTCGATCAAAACTAGACACAATGAAGGGTATATAGCTTCCACCTTGAGCATTTATCCTCAACATATTCAGTCCCAATCAAGGAAATTTAGCCTCAATTGACAACATCTAATTTCTACCAAGGACACCCAGTCCCAATTAAAAGTATTTAACGCTAACTAAGGATACTTGGGCCTCAACAAATATGTCTGATCCTTGCTAGGCAGATGTAACTCAAATATGAATATCTATCTAAGGAAGTCCTTATGTGATCTAGCTAATGTTCAACAACCAACTAGGGTGATTAGATATTAAGAGAACATTTTCAAGAAAATTCTCAATATTTAATGATAAAATTTTTGATGATTTAATATTATATTTTTTATTAATCTTATTAAAAATTTGTGAAATACATGAAATTTCAATGAAATTTGTGAAATTATAAACTTTGAAAGAAACATACCAATTAATTTCTAAATTATTGATAAAAATTTTTCCAAATATTATACACTATAGATTTATAGATATTGGATAAAACTTACATGAGAACTTTGGTGTAGTTCAATATCGAGATATGTAATTTAAATGAAAATAAAAAATATTGAAATTGAGAATAAATCTTGAAGAACATTATAAAATGATTTTAAGTTTGGAAAGATGTGACTCATAAAGCTTTAAAAAAAAGAAAGGAAGAATGTTGCAAAGTCCAAATGATTTGGGGGTTAAATAATTAGTTTTAGGGTAGTAGTTTAGAAGATGTTGGATGCTCTGACACAACCCAAAACACTGATATTTTGGTTATTAATTTTTCTTTTCTAATATTTTCATTCACATAGAAAAATTCATTAGGGCTAGCATTTAAAAAAGTTCAATGGTTTTATATTTTTTAATGAAAGGCAACATTAAGGAATATTAAATTAATCAATGTACATTTACCCAATTATGACTACATCATGAATTATATGTTTTATTTAATAATTGGAAAAATTATACTATGGTACATCAATTAGAAAATATTTTGATTTTAGGAACTCAACTTTCCCCATTTTAGAATTGGTTTCCTAATTGAAAATTATTTAACCATAGGTACACTCTCAATCCTTGTGTTTTTTCATTTCAAAAAAAGTCAATCCTTCTCTATACATTCGAGGTAATATGGTATCCACAACAAACTTGCTCCATGTCAAAAGCATATGTATATGTAATATGTATATATGTATCCACACAAAAAAATATACTATTCTATATGTGCACGTGTGTTTGTGGATAAACACATGCATATATGGTAGTATATGTGCATATGTATATATTAATGTATATATGTATATTTATATATCAATAATAGTGTATATATAGATATACATATACAATAGTTTACATGTGTTGATATACACACACATATACTATTATGTATATATTTACATAAATATTATTGTGTGTGTGTGTGTGTAGTTATTCATTTTCATATATATATATATATATAATCATAGATTGGTATGCACATGTATGTATCTGTGTGTGTGTGTGTGTGTGCGTGTCTGTCTGTCTGTCTATTACATTATATGTTTATGTATAGACACAAATATTTGAGAATGGGTAAATATACATGCACACAAACACAATATCGACACATGTATACACATTCTCACATACAATAGTATACATATGTGGGCCTATAAATACACACACCCACACACACACACACACACACACATATGTATTACCAAATATGCATGTGTGTATATTCATATACACACTCACATGTATATTGTTGTATTTGTGTATATATAGATATATGTTGTATATCTATAAATACATACACATATTACTATATATATACATATGCATATATACTATTTTATTCAAGTATATATACTTATATTTTTTAAGATACACATATATAATATATAATACACATATGTACTATTATATACATATACACATATACTCATATATAAATATATATGTATTTATATATACTATATAGTATATATGTTTATACTATAGTAGTGTATGTTTTATAGAGATGTAATTATAAATACTATATATGTATTTATATATCATGATTTGTGCTAGCCCTTGCTAAATCCAACTAAAAGATATTATTAGAAAATATAGAGATGTTAGATAATTGTTTAAATAATTAATCTTTTATCTACACAATTTCATTTGTTCGGTAAATAATTTATATGCTTTTGCATTAAACAATATTCATTCATGAAAAATATAAATAATGTACAAATTTAATTTAATTTTCTTATTTACCATCCTCATATTCTTTTTGACATGAGAATGATGGCTAAATGTTCTTGAAATATTGTAAACTTTAATTTTTTGTTATTTTTTTGTTTCACATAATAATCACACTAGAATGGTAGGCCTGCTTGAGTGTGTAGACCAAGTTTTTTCATAGTTTATTATTTTATTATTTAGTTTGGTTTGCTTTAAATTAAATTACCAGTGCTTGTGATTTTAGTTTTAATTATAGTGAGTTTTAAGTTATGTTTCAGATACTATTATTTTTCTTTAGTACTTTTTTTTAGTTCCTTGTTCTCCATAAATATATTTTTATTGTTTGTGATTTTATTTTTAATTATTGTGGGTTTTATTTTATGTTTCATATACTATTATTTTTCTTTTTTTTTTGTACAGTTGCTCATGCACCATGAACACATTCATAATTCCTAAAAATAGGGAAATATATTTTTTTATTTTTAGTATCATCTATTACATGAGCATTAAGCAAGAAATAAGAAAAGATGGTGGGTGCATATTTTCTAATGCACTGTGATAAAAGAAAAATAAAAGTGGAGGAGAGATCCGCTCTTATTTCTTCTTCTCTTATTTTTATATTCTAGATAGAGGGGTCATTGTTTTGTTGTGTGAGTTGCAATGCTTTTATACATTTATTGAAATAAGATGGAATTGATGAAGTTAGGGTATTTTTCTCAACCCTATCTTCATTGAATTTGTGTTTATTATTGTCTTTTTTTGTCATATGTTGCTGGCCATTTTATATCATCAATTGTTGTTAGAATTGTCCTGGTTTTTGGTAGTTTCTGCCTAATTTTAAAGACTCCAATAACATCCCAACTTAAACAATATCATTTGTATTTATAGCACAATCATCAAAAATATCAAAAAATATGTCTCATGTTCCTGATTTATTTTTTCGCTAATTATATATTCTAGAAGTTCAAATCTTAAATCATGGAATAGTATATTGTATGTGAAATTGTGTATCATGTATTGTAAGCATGAGTATGTCTTTAATATATGTTGTTGAAATTTGTGGTTGTCTCTTGTGTACCTTTTATTTTTCTTTTAATTAGATTTTGTTGAATTTAATTTATGTGGTATTATTGGAGTTTGAGTAGATTTGAGAATTGTTTGAAAGTGAAGCTATGTGTTATATCATTGTTGTTATACCACACACATTTATACATTGTTTATAATATCAAAAACAGTTTTAATTTTTCAGAAATGAAATTATGTTAATTTTTATATTAAAAGCTAAATTTTAAAATATAAAAAAATTAACTATGGCTTTCCAATAATTTCTTTTGTGCCCAAGAAAACATCCCCAACAAAATGGTATCAATCATTGCATACCAAAGAATTGATATCAAAGGTTTGAGGCTTTTTCTTTAAATTTTTTTTTTTCTGCATAGCAGTTTAATTTTAAATATCATCTTTATGGAGGATGACAAAAAAATTAAGAATATCATGGTAAAAACCAAAGTCTACATATAAGAAGAATATATTTAAGAAAAAACTAATAATTATTAAATGTCAATTGAATTTAAAATTTAAGGATGGAAATCAGATGTCAACACACATAAAAATTTGGAAAGGTTGTTAAACTAATTTTCATAAATGAGAATATTCTTGGAAGATAAATTACTTGCATCTCTACTCATTAACTTACTTTAAAAATTATTGGGATAACTTTGTGACATACAAAAACTTCACATGATAGTGTCATATCCATGCATATAGTTATGGAAAACTTATTGTTTGAAAAATCAAAAAGGAAGAAAAAAGGAGAAATTTTGTAGTCCTTGTTTCTAAAAGATATAGTAGGAGTACTATTTGCATGTACAAAGTGATGGAATGACTCAACATTCCAAAAGGCAAGTAAAAAAAATAGAAACCAAGTAAAATATTATAATTGCAATAAACTAAGACACATCATGAAAGAATGTTATGTAGTGAGATGACTCCGTCAAGAGCATCAGAGAGTAGATAGACCTAAAAATAGGAAAATCCCATTGTCTAGGAAGATGATAATTCTACTAAATTGGTGATCATGAGGGTGCTTGTCTTTTTTATTTAGTTACTTCATTTTGCATCACACCTTATATTTATTACATTATTAAATACACACTAATAATGTAAAGAATTTAGTCAACTTGTATCATGGATTAGCATTGAAAAAATAAAAAAATTCTGTGCAAAAAACTTACCATGGCTCTCTTTCATCATCAAAACCAATTAAAAGCATAAAGAAGGAAGGAGGGATAGTATCTTCGCTTAGTTCCCATTCTTATTTGGTTTATGAGTCTTTATTTGGTGTAGATATGTAGCGAACCAAGTGTTCCAAGGTAGGAACACCTCTAATATTATCCCCATGAAAGTTGAAGATGAAACTCATTACTTGCTCACCAAGGCAAGATTACACTTTGAAAGAGAAGATGAATGAGAGGGAGAGAAATATTTTCTCTTTTGAATGATGGCTACTTGCTCACCAAGGCAAGAAATTAATCTTGGATTTAAGGTTTGACTTGTGGCTTATATATAAACCCAAGACCTGAAAAAAACTAGCATGTGTCTCATTAAAAATGGGGTCCACCACAAGAATCACAATACAATTTATCATGCACCAACATGTGCTTTAAGCCTAAAGGTGAGCTCAATTACCCTAATATATATCCATATGGTAATAAAGTTCTTTTAATCATGGGATGGTCCAATTACTTAGTATTCTCCTTCAATTTGAATCTCATCAAAATCACTTTCCATCAACTTGAATATTTATCAAATACCATTTTAATTTTTCATACTTTCTAGAAACTCAAATCACCACATGGACTGTAGGCCTAAGTGTGTGACCTATTATGTTTCTAATTATATTGGTCATACAAATTAACTAATGATCTAGAACAAGTCATGAATAATATCAAGCAATATATAATGATCCCCATTTGACTAGAGAGTCAAGAGTTTGACTAGAAGCTTTTCCATACACAATTATAATACAATTAATCCTTTTACCATGCAACACCCTAGTTGGTTAAAAATAAAGGTTATCTATCAACTTCCATTAGACTAATTATGTCACATATAGTCAAAGTAATATTTTTCTTGTCTCTGAAACTTATTACAAAATTAATCATGTAATGGAAGAATCTTATTCATGACATCTTCATTCTAGAAAGAAATTCGAAGTAATAATCTCAACAATAAGCCATGAATATTTTCTCCTTCTAATAGGAGTGGTGAATCTTTTAGTTAGTTACTCAATTACCATTGAATACATCTAGTTGCACTCAATCATCATATAATGAGTAACCTTTAAAAGGTGACAAAGAATGAGGTTAAAGTATAGTACTAGTATCCAAGATATTCTTGAGTACCTCAACTCTAAGGATACTTGTACCATTGCTATGATGAGACTATCAAAAATAGGTAATTTATATTATTATCTCATAGAAGGTCTCCAATATACATGATTATTCTTAGAAAACATTAATATTTTAACATTAATCATCACCATGATTATAGCTTATGAGACCAACTACGTGATCCAAACATGAAGTATGATATATGTTAGTTTATTCATACTAATATATTCAACAATGCTCAATCTTGTTGAACTTAAGACTAGTGATAATTTAGATATTAATATAATTATACATGATAGGAATCTCATTATCATGATCCCATCATTATTTCTTTCATGTTATGTTCATGAGTAACATTAGGACCTCCAAAATTATGGGTATATGAGAGAAGTGTATGTAGATGTAGATCAAACATCAATAAGTGTTGAAAAATGTATGTCACATTCTATACATTCATATGAATCTAATGTCCATAGATATGTTGAATTTTTGGGATATGTTGAATTATGGGTATATAAATGTATGTCACATTCTATACATACATTCATATGAATATATACATTCATATGAATCTAGTGAACATCCCTTTAGTCATTATGAAGAAAAACATGAAGGGTATAATTTATGTTACTCAAATGAAAGTATATTGAGATCAAATAAATGGTATTCATCAATTTGATAATATTGGTCTTTAGCATTTATGATTAATGAATCCATAGTGTTGCTTTCCATTCTCGTCTTCCTCTGAGAAGATTGAATATTTTTGATCTTATACATAATGATGTGTACAATATATAAAGAATAATATGTGATGGAGCCCTTTGTTTCATCACCAAATTTGTTTATCATTCAAGAAATGTGTGGTCCATTATCATAAAAATGAAGAACAATGTCTTTTAAGTGTTTACACATTTTTATACTAGAGTTGGGAGAGAGACTAAAATAAACTTGATCTCTATATACTCTAATAATGAGAGAGGGCATAGGAGTCAAATTAAAAGGTATTGTACATCCAATAAGATTAGAAATAAGAGTACACCAACCAAGACACATCAATTGAATCACATGACTAAAAAGATTAACCAAACCATTGAAAATCAAATTAGGTGCATGTTGTTACTGACATAACTTTTCAAGAAATTTTAAGAAGAAACTATGGATATGACATTGATTTAATCAATATGTGCCCTTTTTATGCCCTGGATAGTAATATCTAATAAAGTTTGTATTAGAAAGGATATTTCATATGATTTTTAGAGGGTTTTAGTTATAAAGCCTTCATTCACATTTTAAAAAATGAAAGATCAAAATTAGATGAGATTGCATGTTTTTGAAACTTCCTTTACTATGGACATGAGTAGTTCATTGACAATGTGGGGCCCATGATTTGCTAGTTTAGGAGGGAAGGGACAATTATGCTAGTAGGAACTAGACAAGCTCTAGTTACTCTTGATGATACTTTTCCACCTAAATTGCGAAGATCTTCTAGATCTCACTAATTATTTTCTATATTTCATGATTATATATTACTAATACATAGTGGTGAGCTTGAGTCATTTCAAGAAGTCATCCCTTTTATGCATAAAAATGAATGACTCTAGACTATGCAAAAAGAGAATGAATCCAAGCATATCAACTAGACTTATGATCTAGTTTTCTTATCTAATGGGAAGTGAGTAATAAAAAATAAGAATCTTTTGAATAAAACTCAATGATCATGATTCTCAACCAAAATATAAGACTAGACTAGTCATAAATGAGATTAGTCAAGAAAATGGAGGTCTTTGATGAGAACTTTTCTCCAGTCATCAAAAAATCTTTGATTTGAATTATTTTGAGTTTGACTACTAGCTTAGATTTAAAAATTTATTTACTTAATGTGAAGATAGTTTTTCTTCCTGATAACTTTCATGAGATATTTTATATAGAGTAACCTAAAGTATTTCAGGTGGAATGGAGGGAATGTCTTGCATACAAAATAAAAAAGAGTTTATATAGGCTTAAGTAATCTCCAAGGTTGTGTTACAAGAGGTTTTATTCTTTTATGAAGTTATCTCCAAGGTAATCTCCAAGGTATTTCATGACTTTCAACATATTTTTTTTCATCACTATGTATTTATCTAGTATTAGATAGCCAATGATCAACTTATACTTTTATTATATATTGATAATACGCTAATCTTCAAAAATAATAGAGCATAGATCAATAAACTTTAGGAAGAGTTGAGAAAACCTTTTTCTATGAAATTCTTAGGCTCATTCAAGCAAATTATAAGAATAAGTATCATTCAAGATTGGACTCCTAGGAATTTTTAGTTATCTTAAGATTATTATGTGAAAAAGATTTTGGAAAGTTTTTCAAGAAAAGAAAGTTAGCTAGTCTCAATCCTCTTATCCCAAAAATTTATGTTGTATTTCAAGCATTTTCATAACATTGACAGGCAAAGAGATTACTTGAGTCATATTCCATATGTGTTAGTTATCATCAAGTCTCATGTATTCTATGATTTTTACTAAACCCAAATATAACACATGTCATCAGTGTCATTGGTCATTTTCTTTTAGACCTATGTAGCTATGTATGAGATACATTCTCAACTATCTCTATATATTGGTGGCAAAAGACATATTTTTCTAAGATACATTGGGGAAGCAATGTATACATGATTCTAAGATGATTGTTAATCTTGATTCAATTAAGTCCATATCAAATTAATTAATAATATTTGGATGAGTAGTTGTATCAAGGAAATCCAAGCTGCAAAAGGAGGTAAATTTCTCCAACATAGAGATTGCATTCATCGCAACTACTAAATACTACAAAAAAAATTATGGATGAAAAACTCATTGAGGAAGCTTGGATTTAAAAACTTTATTACGATAATGTATGTATGATATGATTGTTTATTTTTATTTAGAATTCTCATTGTTTTAATAAAAACAACATACCACAAGATGGTGTGTTGTTTCGTAAAGACATCTCCCATATTCTTCTAATCTAGCCTCAACAAAAAAGATGATTTTATAATGGTGTAGCTTTATCCTTGCATTTTTTTATTTAAAAAAAAGAAAATTATCACAATAGTTATTAAATATCATTTAATAATGCGATGTTTTGTTTTCTTTTTTTTTAATTTTAAAAATATGATAGTAAATAATATATATATATATATATATATATATATATATATATATATATATATATATATATAAGTGTATATATATTATTAAAATTAATTTAATACAAATCAATTAATTTGATTTAATAATAAAATCAAATAATTCAATTTTAATCAAATTAATTATTCTGATTATACACACACATACTTCATATAAATAAATAAAATCCTTAAAATATTTTTTTATGACATTAGATAAGGCTATATGGAAGAAATTCTAGCCTAAATAAAATTTTGGACTCCCAATATAAATGATATTGCACCGTAATTTATATTAATTATAATTCATATCTTACATAATAAAAATTATACCCACTCACTTATTCAACATAACTTGTGCCTTTTTTTTATTTAATACATATTAAACTCTATATGTTAAGATTATGGATACTCATTATTTGAATTAAATTAATGATAGTAAAATTCAATTAATCTTTAATTATTTCCTCAAGATATTTAACTTCCCTTATTTGAAATGTCAGATTAAAATCTACCTAAAATATTTGGCAATATCAAAACTTATAAGCTTCATCAATGAAGTAATATTAATTCTTCTAATAAGAATTGAATCCATCATCAATCAATATTCACCATATGTTTAATAAAGTTATCTAATTCATAGAGTTCATAAATCTATCTTAGATTTATGAATCAATCAATATTCACCATATACTAAATAAAGTTATCTAATTCTACTCTTTATAAATCGAAATAACTATTAATAAGTACACATGAATATTAATTACTTCAAGAATAAAAGTAGTAGTATCTATAATAATAATGATATATCTTATATTTTATTTCAGTGAAAAATAATGATACCGTAATGGTCCCATTCAATACACACAAGTATATTCGTACTAAAAGTTAGAACACATCATTCTCCATAGTAAAGATAGACCTACTTAAATCTTGTACTACAATCTTACTAATAGATTGTCTAGTTCTATCTAATTATGAGCAATAAACTTATATTCCACAAGAAATGATGATTTAGACTTCAATGCATAATTTGAACTCTAAGTAGTATATCATCTACTATGCAGAATAAATGACACATGCATTTACACAAATTCAACTTTTGCAAATTCATTCAATAAACAACAAAATAATGCAAACTAATTAAAAGAAAAATAACCAAAATGGCTTTTAGTATAAAATAATTGCAACAATCTCCCACTTAGACTAAAAGTCATGATGTTACATGTTTGAATCTCATTCTTTACCCATATTTATAAAAAGGTTTGACTGAAAGGCTCTTCGTAAAAGGATCCATCATGTTATTTACTAATGTTATATTTGTCACCACCGCATCTCCTCTCTTTATAATATCTCTTATTAGAATTATTTATGCTCAATGCATTTTACCTTTTTATAGATTCTAGATTTTTTTAAGTTAGCAATTGCTCCACTATTATCACAAAAAAAGTGCAATAGACAGTTTCATAGAAGGAATGACTCCTAGATCTATTAGGAAGTTCTTAAGCCATTAACCTACTTGACTACCTTTAAAGTTGCTATATACTTGGCCTACATTGTCAAATTAGCAATACAAGATTGTTTGATATTCTACCAACTTATTGCTTCACTTCCCAAAGTAAACACTTACATGAGGTTGATTTTTTCATATTCTTATCTAATTAAAAATCTGAATTTGTATACTCAATAGGTACAAGATTGTTTGCTTGATATACCAACATATACTATCTAGTCAATTTCAAGCACTTAATTATGTATTTTACTAATGTCTAATATTTGTATCCAATTTTAGATTTATATCTGCTTACCATGCCTAGAGGTGTCAACCGTGCTAGGCCAGCCCGGTCGGCACGAGGCATGGCATGATTTGGCATGAGGCACGACATGATTCGACCGTGCCTAGGCCGGCCCGACACAGAAATTTCCCGTGCCCATGCCCATGTCGTGCCTGTCCATGGCACCAATCATGTCGTGTCGTGCCAAGGCTAACCGGGCCTCATGCCATGCCTGGCCTGGCACAGTACCACGGCTCGTGGGCATTGTACCTCGGCATGAGCCAAGAAACTACCTCAGAGGCAGAAGTTGAGCCCGATGGGCGAGACTCGCCTAGCCCCGAAAGTGAAGAAGAATCATGCGGCGTGGCACAGCGGCGGTGCACCACCGAAACGACAAAACCCTAATTTTTTTTAAATTAGGGTTTCAGCCTGACCGGGATAAACCCACCGGATTCATGCTGTGGGCCAGTGCTGGGCAAACCTCCATAAAACTATGCCCGGCTAGGTACGACACGGTACAGTAACCATGTCTTGCCAAGCCCAGCAGGGTAGCATGGTTGAACTGGCTAAAAATGGGCTAGGCTGGCCCGACACATCCTATTTGACACCTCTAACCATGCCTACATACAACATGTTTGATGCAAAATATTACATACAACAAGTCTGATGCAAAATATTACATACATTAGGTGTCTAATGGGTCATGTCGTGTCAACACAACCTAATTTTTCTCAGCCTAGTTAGGCCACCATACCATGCTAGGCAAGACATTGTGTGTGTTTCACCGTCCAGCATGGCATGGTGGGCATGGCCATGTCATGCGTAAAAAAATGGCATGTGGCCGACCACTTTTAATCAGCTACATGGCTACATTTTTTTTAAAAAAAATGGAATGCCTCATGATGGGATGGTAAAATTTCTAAAAAAAAATAAAACATAACCGCCCGGGTGACCACCCGATGGGAATCCCATCGGGCGGTCACCCGGGCTGGCTTACCATGCCATCGAACCATGCACATGGGTCATGCCTGGCCTGGCATGAGGCATGGTTCGTGCTTACCCAGCATGACATAAACCATACCAAGGGGTAGAATGGCCCAACCCAAGGCATGGTTCCAAACCATGCCGTGCTGAGTCATGTACTATTGAACTGAGTCAAGCCCTAGGATGGGCCCGAGTCGCCCGGCCTATTTGACACCTCTAATAAGGAACTGCCTTAAATTTCTCTATCTCGCTATAAATTTTAGGATGTTGATCTTTTGATTGGACGATTCCAAGTCTGAAAGAAAAAAAAATTTCTTGGTATCTTACATGCTAAAATGAATTAATATCTAATTAAATCATTGAAATAACTAGTTTGAGACAAGCCCAATATTATTTACCTTCAATCTTCTAAAATTTTAATTCCAAGAATATGAGTAGCTTCTCCTAAGTCTATCATATCAAATTAATCAAATAACCAGACCTTAACCAAAGACAACAAATTCACATTATTACCAATGAGTAATATCTCATTAACGTATAATACCAAGAACACCACCAGATGACTTCATCACTTCATATAGACACAATAGTCATCCTGATATTGATTAAAGATATAAGACTTAATGGGTTGTTCAAAATGAGAATTCCAAGATTTAAATGCATATTTTAGTCAATAAATGGACTTCTTTAATTTATACAACTCATGTTCTTGGTTTTTTTTATATGAAATTATTAAGCTGTATCATATATATGTATTCTTTAAGATGCTCTTTCAAAAATATAATGTTTACATCTACATGTCAATTTTCATAGTCATAATGAATTATAATGGACAAGAGACTCAAAATTAACTTTAGCATAACTACTGGCAAGAGAGTTTTCTCATAATCAATTTTTTCTTTTTGAGTATAATTTTTTTCAACAAGCTTACCTTTATATATCTCAATATTATCATATATTCCTCTTTTTTCTTATAGATCCACCTATAATTGATGAGTTTTATCTCTTCACGTATTTTTTAAAGGTCCTAGACATGATTAGTGTATTGACTAGATCTTTGATTCTAGTCTTTTGCCAATATTATGTATCTTTATGTTTAAGCACTTCATCATAACTTCCAGGATTAATATCTGCCTCATCAAAAATTTTATCATAAGATTCTTTCTAGCCAATACCTTGCAGGCTGATGAATAACTTTCCTACTATGAGGAGAAACTCCTTTTAGTGACAAGTTGCATAGATATTGATTCTAGTGAATCATTATTATCATTTTCATTTGGTTGTGCAACAAACATATCAATGATAGGTTTGTGATGTTCGGTATCAACACTATTATCAATAGTTCTCCTATTATGATGATGTAATGGGGTATGTGAAATATTACCTTGCAATATTTTTTCTTGTATTATTGGTATTAAATGAGTTTGAACTGGTTTATCTTATCTCAATACTTCTAGAACACTTCTACTTCTAAGCTTATGGGTTATTATATAGTCTTCTTTTAGGAATTAGGCCTTGGTGCTACCAATGACTTTCTAATCCTTAGAAATTTAAAACAAACTACATTTAGCACTATTATGATATCTCATGAAGAAATAAACTTTTATTATTAATTCATATGTGTTGGACAACCCAAAAAATGAAGGTGTTTCATATTAGGCTGACATCCAGTCCACAATTCAATTAGAATAGTTGGTATAGACTTAGATAAAACTAAGTTAAGAACATAAGCTGATGTTTCTATTGAATATCCCTAGAAGGAAAATCAAGCATATATTAATAACTCATCATTGATCTTACCATGTTCACAAAAGCCCAATTTCTTCTTTACTACCATACCCTTTTATTGTGGAGTGTCATGTTTAAACAACTAGGATGTAATTCCTTGATCCAATAAGTAGTCCCTAAATTTTTTTAAGAGGTACTCGCCACCATGATTAGAGCATAGTGTCTTGAGAAATTTATTCTGATATTTCTTCATTTCTCAAAGATATCTTGTACTCTTAGAATTTCTCAAAGATATCTGACTTATGACATATCAAATAAATGTACTCATTTCTTGACTAATTATCAATAAAAGTAATAAAGTACTCATAACCACCTCTTGCTTAGATAGTCATGGGCCCACATAAATCATAACCAGCTCTAGTGTCTAGTTGTTTGGATAGTCCAATTTACTTGAATAGTCATGAACTAGCTCTAGTGTCTGGTTGCTTTATAGTCCAATTTGCTTGAATAGTCATGAACAAACTCTAGTGTCTCTTTGGTTCTATAGCCCTTATCCATAAAGAGCAACTTAGTCATTTTTCCTTCTAAGTAAGATTCATATGTTGGAAGTATTTTTAACATCAATAAATTCAAAGTTACATTGTTAATCAATCTTGACTCTCGAATCTATTTTTGATTTATATAACCTAGACATAAGTACCAAAGATATGTCTGATTCATATTAGAATGATATTTTTTTTATTTGGAAAGGTGTTGATATTATTTGACTCATATAGTTTTTATAGAGTAGAGATAGTATTAATATAATGTTGTCTTTTAATGCACAAGAATACATAAACTTCTTATTGAAGTAAATTGTGACAAAATCATTGAATAAAAAGGAAAATTCTTTTTTAATCAAGTACTAAACTAATAACAAAAATCAAGTTTATTCTGATAGAAAGTATATATAAAAAATCTCTAAAAATAAAATAGTTTTTTTCTCAAAATGAAGCAAAGCAATCTCTCACTATAACATTCGATGCCTTTGTAGTATTTCCCATTTGAAGATCAATCTCGTCAACACTTAGTTTTCTAGTTTCACGGAACCATATCAAAGATTTGCAAGAATGATTAGTGGTGCCCATATGTATACACTAGATATTCATAGATGCCACCACTAAATGTATTTCAACTACTAGTAATTGAGAATTAACTTGATTGTTTACTTTGCTTAGATAATCATACATTATTTTTTCAGTGCATTGACTTCTTGCAATGAAGACATTTTCCTTGACTTTTTTACTCTTGCTTATGATGTAGGAGCTATTGGTGGAACTTAAGTATGTTTCTGAAATTTGTTTTTTTTTCTTTCATTTTAGTTTATTTGTTCTTTAAGCCACAAATACTCTAAATGGTTTTATTATAATAATTTTAGCCGATATCAATTTCTTAAGCAATTTTTTCAAAGTTTAATTAGGTCTGTTCATGTTATAATTTTGGTAGAATTGCTTATAAGAGTTAGTGATTGGAGAATAATATCAATCTAAGAATTCACATCAATATCAACTCTAAGGATCTATAGTTCATTCAGAAGATAATCATCTTTAGAACATGATTTCTCTCCGAGATATTTTTGGCCATAGTAGTACTCATCATATCCTTCATGGCTTTCTTTCTAATATAATGAATCTCATTTCCAAATATTTCTATGAGAAAAGTTATCATATTATAGGACGTAACCATGAATTGATGTTGATGTTAGAATATATTTGACATAAAATTCAAAATATAAAACCTTGTCATCTCATCAGCCTTTACCCGTTTCACATAAAGCTTGGCTTCCTTGTTAGCTCCCCCTTAATGAGTCATGATAAAGTTTAACTTTTTTTTTCAATCTATGTAATTTGTCCTTTGAAGTTTATTCTCTTTGAGAATTATGGAGAGTGGGTTGAATTATTTTTTCTTTAAAATACCTTTAAAAAATTACAAGAACTTATTAGGTTGAATTCTGTCACAAGAATTGATTCCCTCCATCAATTCTTGAACGAATTCATCAGTAGTAAAACATTATGTGAATAGAATGCTTCAATGGAAAAATATCTACTATTTATTATTTATTCAGACATATCAAATCCTATCACTCTTGTTAACTAGGTAGTAGGTCTTTACAAATAAGATTAATCTGACAACTTATCTTCGATCCTACAAATAATAGTTGTGACTCAAATTGAGTGGATGCTATAATTAATAACTAAGTATAAACTATCACTTAAGTTTAAACTAATTGATCCTTAAATGAATCTTCTAAATAAAGAAGTCATTCATTCAAACAATCCATATAATTACATTATTGTGGTTTATGCTAAAGGGTACTTGCAAGCCAATTAGTCCAATAGGGGAAATGTACTAAGACCGGTATGCTAACTAACTTGCCTGATTTTCAAACTAGTGATGTGGGATTCATCCTTAATGATTTTTTTTTGCCCACTTAGATATTTCCAAATTGAGGATTTTTACTTTTAAACATAATAAAAATGTATTCATGGCTTTGTGACATACATATATACAATGATTATGTGAACTTACTTTATTTGGCACACAACTATTACACAAGTTGTTATACATATATACATATGTTGATCAAATTATTCCATCCACAACTACATGCCAAAATATTTACATGCCACAACATACATATTCACAAGGCATGCCACAAATACATGATAACTAAGCATCACTTATCTATAAATGTTGAATAGATCAGCTCTATTGGTTTTAGGGCATTATAACCTTAGATTTCCCATGAAAATATTTAGGGCTTGGGTTAATGCCCTAAACAAGGTCTAATCTTCCATGTTTAAATTGTAATAGCTTGTGGTAGTGTCCCCCAAAAAATAGAATATACACATGTTGGGTTTTTGGCCTTACTCTTTGTCATTTTCAGTCTCTACCACCATGAATTCTACCACATGCATTATCGCTGGTAGTGACCAACACTGAAGGCACCATCGTTGCCAACATGAAAAACCATAGAAATCTTCGTCAGCTATAACCACCAACAAAAGCACTGTTATTGACTACATCAACCACTTCAAGCATAGTCAACAGCTGCAACTACCACCAAAAGCATCATTGTTGGCCACTTCAACCTCTACAGGCACTATTTCCAGCTATGACCGCCACTATCTGTGCTACCATTGGAAGTGAAAACCTCAATAGGAATTGTTGTTGGCTTTGACTACCACTATTGGCAATGTAGTTGGCTGTGACAACTTCCACAAGTACTGTCGTTGGCTTTGAATACCACAAGCACTATTGTTGGTCATGTCTACCACCATAAACACCATAGTTGTCCATAATAATCACCATAGTTATATAATGCTCAAACCGCATAAAAATATTAAAAAATTACATTAATGTGAAAAAAATCACACATTAACAAGCACAAAATTATAACCTTAAATGAAATACATCAAAAAAATATAACCACTTATATTCATAATGCATAATCACATAGACAGGATGTTTAGTTTCGTCAATGGGTGCTAGAATGCTTCTATTTAATCACAACATTAATACATTCAGCACGTACATTATTAAAACCTAATATATCCATGCATGATATCATCAATGTTTCTCTGATACCATTTTTGGAAAAGCTTGGATTCAAATAAAATCTTTAATGTGATAACGTGCATAAGATGCGTTAGTTTGCTTTTATTTAGAATTATCATTGTTTTAATATGAACAACATACTACAAGATGGTGTGTCATTTGGTATAGATGTATTTCGTATGCCTTTGATCCAACCTCGATGAAGAAGATAATGCTACAATGGTGTTGTGTCATCCATGCCTTTTTCCATAAAAAAAAATAAAACCATCACATTAGCTGTTAAACATCATTTAATAATGTGATGTTTTGTTTTCTTATATTTTAAATTTTAAAAATCTAATATTAAAGATTTTATATATATATATATATATATAATCAAAATTAATTATAAAAAATCAATTAATTTGATTAAATAATAAAATCAAATAATTCAATTTTTATCAAATTAATTATCTTGATTTTATACACACACATGCTCAAAACAAATAAACAAAATCTTTAAAATATTTCTTATGTGATTGGATAAGGCTACGGAAGGAACCTTAGCCTAAATAAAATATCAGGCTCTCAATATAAATTATATTGCATTATAATTTATATTAATTATAATTTATATTAATTATAATTTATATTAATTATAATTTATATTAATTATAATTTATATTACTTCAAAATTATAATTATATTCTCTCGCTTATTCAAAATAACTTGTGTTTTTTGTTATTTAACACTTATTAAATTCATTGTGTTAAGATTATAGATGCTAATTTATTAAATTAAATTACTACTAGTCAAATTCAATTAATCTCTAATTATTTCTTTGAGACTTTCTACTTAACTTAATTGAAATGTATGTTCAAATCCACTACAAGGTTTGACAATATCTAAACTTATAAGCATATCCAATGAGGCATCATCAATTCTTCTAACAAGACATGGATTCATAAATATATTTTTAGATACCCATACACTTCATAAATGTATTTGATTCATAGAGTTTATAAATCTATTTTTAGATTTCACTCTTTATGAATTAAATCAATGATTAACAATGCACAAGAAAAATAATTACTTCAAGAATTAGAACAATACTATTTATAATAACAAAGTTGTATTTTATTTTATATGTCATTAAAAAATAATCACACTGTGGTTGTCTCATTCAATACACACAAATATACTAGAACAAGAAGTTAGAACTTCATTATTCTTTATAATCAAGATAGACATGATGAAATATTATACTATAATTTTACCGATATATTGTTCAGTTCTATCAAGATTATAAATAAAAAACTTATATTCTATAATACTTGATGATTCAATGTTTAATGCATAAACCAAACTATACATACCAAATTATCTACAATGAAATATAAATGACACATGTATTTCTATAAATGTAGCTTATTACAAATTCATTCAATAAAATAAGAAAATGATGCAAATCAATTAAAACAAAAACAACCAAAATGGCTTTTAGTATAAAATAATTCCAACAAAACTTTCTACAAACTTGGATGCACAAATAGGTTCCATTCATTATTTGATGTGACAACCAGTGTGCAATTCATCTCTTCAAAATTTGATTTTTTACTTTTGTTCTAACCACATGCAAGTGAGATATCTTTGTATTTGAGATGTTTGATTGGAAAGTCTATTGTGCTAGAAAAATATATACAAACAAAAATATTATATATATGCTTAGAAAATCTTTTACTATACGAAAACTTAATTATTTAAATTTCATGTTGTTATTTGTCTGCCCACCTAGGGCATATGGGAAATTTGTTGGCTCTACCAAAAGTGGGTAGAGTAGTTTGTTTTCTTAGTTTTTTTATCCTATTTGGCATAAATTAAAATATTTGTGCATGTTAGGTGTTTTTTAAGTATAATGGGTCTTATGTTTTGTTTCGAATACTACTATCTTCCCCTATCCTTTTTTTGTAGTTGTGGGTACATCATGGATAATGAATCAACCAATGATCCCTAAAAATGGGAAAACATGTTTTCCCATGTTTAGTATCACCCTTTGCACATGTATTATACAAGAAAAGAAGAAGATGAAAGTGGGTGACCATTTTCTAGTATATTGTGAAAAAAGAGAAAATGTAGAGATTCCCTCCACTCCCTTCTTCTCAAATTTTCATATTTTAAATAGAGTAGGCATTTTTTTTGTTGTTATGTGAGTTGTAATGCTTTCATCCATCTAATGAAATAAAATGGAATTATTGGAATTAAATTTTTTTTCTCATCATCATTTACATTGAATATTTTTTTGTTGTTGTCATTTTCAATCATATGTTGCTTTCAATTTCTACCTTTGGTGCTGCCCATTTTTTGCCATTTATTTTTGCCATGGTAGTTGTTAGTTGTTGCCAAATTTTGAAGACTCCAAGGATACCCTTACCTAAAAAATATCATTTGTATTCTTGGCATAGTTAACCATGCACATTTTCAACTTCTAGATTTATTTTTTCGTAGATTACATATTTTTGATGTTCAAATCATTGTTCATGGCATAAGATATTATGTTTGAAATTGAATATCATATATTATAAGCATGGTGAGTCTTTAGAATCTACTATTGAATTGTTTGGTCATTTTTTGTGTATCTTTTATTCTACTTTAATTGGATTTGGTTGAATTTTGTTGTCGTAATATTATTAGAGTTTGAGTGGATTTCAATATTATTTGGTTGTAGAGTAGTTTTTTATATCACTACTAGTATTCCACATGCATTCAAAACACTATATAGCATTGCTAAAACAACTATAGTTTTAGATAAATTAAATTATGTGAAAATAATATATTAAAAGTTAAATTTTAGAATAGAATTTCATTAAGTCATCTTTTTTTAAAATTTTAATTTCATCATGCCCAAACAACTCATTCCAAATAATATATGCTATATACACACTATATATACAAGTATATATGCTATAAATGGGAACCTAAATATATATTGCATGTCTTTTATTTAAGTATACAAATGTATATGGGATATATGTATTTTGTAAACATGAGTATACAAGATATACATATAGTGTATATGCATATATGTTGATATTTATATCCCAGCTATACTTTCTATACAAACACCATACATCCATTGGATACTTATAGCATCACATGATTCATATGTTACATACATACATCATGCTTACACTACAAATAAAAAAACATACCTATGTTGAAGTTAGAACTTTACCATTCACTATAGTCAAGATAGACCTACCTAAATCAAGTGCAACAACCTTACTGATAGGTTGTCTAGCTCTATCTAGATTGTGAATAACAAACTTATATTCTACAAGAATTAATGATTCAATCTTTGGTGCATAAGCTTAACTTTACATATCAAATCATCTATAATATAGAATAAATAATATATGTATTTTCACAAATTCAACTCATTATAAAATGTTTTATTCAAAACAAGAAAAAGAAATATATAAAGAAAATGGAAAAATAATTAGAAATGACTCTTAGTATAAATTAGTTCCAATAGATGCTTATTGTAATTTCTATTTTTTTTGTGCATAATAATATATAATACATTTGTGTGTGTGTGTGTGTGTGTAATATATCCTTATATAATAATTTATACACACACACACACACATATACATATACATATACATATATATATATATTTATATAAGTTTATATATCTTTATAAATGGTTGTATATGTTGGAAATATGTGGCTTTTATTCAAAATAAGAAGGTATTATATAAATTACTACACACACACACACACAAACAAACAAAATACAACAAAAAAATAAAAAAAAAACAAAAAAAAACACACACACACATAAACATATATATACATACATACATACATACACACACACACACACACACACATATATATATATATATATATCTATCTATCTATTTATAAAGTGTATATATATTTCTATTTGTGTGTGTGTGTGTGTGTGTGTGTGTGTATACCTTTATACATATATAATAGTTATTTAACATTTCTATTCATTTCTATTTGTTTATATATGTTTATTATTTTTATAAATAGTTACATACCATGTATACACATTTATATACACACTTGGAAACAAGTATATAATAATTTATAAATGTCTATATAAGTTTATGATATTTATAAATCTATATATATGTTTATATAATTACACCTTTATATATATAGTTTATATAAGTTCAGAATATTAATGAATCTTTATATATGTTTATATAATTACACCTTTATATATATAGTTTTATATAAAAGTTTGTATATGTTTATAAATATTAATATGCATTTATATTCATTAAAATATATAAGTTTATTGATATACATTCATATATATATATATGTGTGTGTGTCATTTTATAGATATAGGTTTTTATTTATAAAATCACATATATAAACATTTTCATAATATTTTGGAAAACATATAAATATATATAAAGTTATACATATACAAAAGTTTTCCGAAAAATACTTGAAAATAGTACATTTTTTGTAGTTTTGTTATTTTAAGATGCTCTCATGTCATTGAGATGAGGCAAAATTAGGTGCCCAATTTTTAGTGCATAAAACATAAATATTTTAGGTATTAGTATACTTTTCTTGTAATTATTAAATGTTTGCATCTTTTTTTTGTTGTAGATATTTTATATTTGGGATACCAAAACATAATTAACACTTTATTATTATAACTCATCATCATCAATAAACCACTTTTGTACTAATGTTTCGATTAAATATATGAATTTTAATTTTAAAGTGATATGATGATCTTCCAACAAATGCTTACACATTCAGTTAATGAGTATCTTGTTTCTTTTCATTTTCTTCAAACATCCTAATTTAAATATAATTTAGCTGGAAGTTTGTCTAAATATCAATTCATATACATTAACCACATATGACATATCTCTCTATTCATTTTCTTCAAACATCCTAATATACTTCAAGTTCATACTACCCTGTATGGGGATCAAGATGAGACAATGATAATATATTCCATGTAATGTCTTATCATACTTCTAGAATTGACTTTCTTATACCTAATGGTGGAAAAAAAATTTCATCAAAGTGAAAATCCACAAAGAGTGTAGCAAAAAATATCACCTATTACAGTAGTCTCCTACTTAAGTACGTAACTTGAACCTTAGATGTTAGTGCATACTTTACTGGTAGGTGCGTACTTTAGACTCTCCAATCCCAAATCATTTTATATATTGAATCCTAAAATTTTTGGCATAAAATGCATACTTAACGGGATGCGTACTTAAATGGGTGCGTACTTAAGCAGGAGATTACTGTAATAGTTTGAGATAATTGATAATGGAGGAAGAAGTAAACCCAACATATATATCAAGTTGACGTTGAGGGCCTAACGTAGTACAGTTGAGGTGAAGCTATAAAAGCATTAACAACACAAACAAAAATATGTAAATATGAAACATTAGTTTGAGAACCTAAAATAATTTATAAAAGAAAGAATTTATGATTAATTGAAGGATGAATTCAAATAACATGAAGAATAACATGTCCCAAAGTAGAAAAAAGTTATTTTTTTCTCAAAAGTAAAGGTCCTGATATTAATTGCAATTGATTAATAAGAGATTTAGTTAATCTTTTTTGGTTATGAGTATCTACAACATTATGTTTGTGAAATCTCGGAAAAAAATGAATAAATAATTAACATAATTTGATTTCTGGGAAAAAAAGAGCAAAATAGTAATTTTGCAATAAGAGAAAATAATCTGAAAATTTTAGAGCCATAATGATAAAATGGATATCATTATTGAATTTGATTTGGAAAATATAGCTAATGTGTTAAATTTTGTTAAATTTTGAGAAAATCTGAATTTGTTATATTTTTATTTAATTAAATAATTATTAGAATATTTAGAGAAAAAAAATTTGGTATAACCAAAAGACCACGCCATGTCATCTGCATGTGGCTGTGCATGCGCGGGTGGTCCGTCGACTGTCCTAGTGTCAACCCAAAGAAAAAAAATTAAAATTATTAATTAATGATAATAATTATAGAAAAAAATAAGAAAAATATCAGGAATCCGAAAAATGGGGGAAAGGCTGAAAAAAAAATATTCAGCACCGAAGAGAGATACAGTACAAAGGAAAAAAATATGCGTAAATTTTCTTTTAATCGTAACGGGTTATTCTAAAATCAGAATAAAAAAAATCAAAGAACTAAAGTTACTCTACACTACGAGATCTTCACGTTGATATCAAATTTATAAAGTTTCTATGAAATTTTCCAAAAGTTTGTGATTTTCTCTTATCAGAATTTCTTTCTATTTAATGGCCAGAAATGATCATTTTTTATATTTTAATTCGAATTGTTAGAAATTTATTGCAAATGATTAATTGGTAAAAAGTTTTGGTATTTCGTTTAGTAAAAGTTAGTGCAAGATGAATTGAATTTAGATTATTATAATGATGTCTGAAATATCTGTTAAATTGGAAATGACATAATTGCATTTCATGTGCACAGGAAAATTCCATATACATGGATGGTTGCATGATATATATATATATGGTATTTAGCGAACTTGATTTGGGACAACGTCCATACTGTGTTGCACAGAATTTTATTTGGTACATGGTTATTATAGATTGGGAACTTGAATTGGGACAATGTCCAGGCTGAGTTACGGCGATGCATATTTCTCGGAGTAAATCCAAAAAAATCATATTTTATTCGGATAAATGTCTAATATATTTTTCGGAGAAGGTCCATTTTTTCGGAATAATTCCAAAAAAATAAATTTTTTATAGATATAGATAGATATATATATATATAATATGGCACACTTGGCTTCAACATGTGTGAGGGAGTCGATGGGACTTAGGAATATGAGCATATAAATATTTCATCCATAATTGCATTCATATAAATATTATACTTGAATGGGTGTTGATATATATTCATGATATTTTACGTGCATTTAAGTAGGGAGTAACTCTGAAGGAGTTTACCTCTACTTAGCTTTGCCCACTTCGTTTGCGAGACCCTTTTCAAGTACGGTCCAGGACAGATGACAGATTCACCTACAGGATTGCGCGTGTGAAAAAAAGCTAGTTATGGCTTAAAATATATGTTGTGTTTTCTTTATTTTGCTAAGCAAATAAAATAAGAAAACAAAATGTATAGTACATTTGAAAAAAGTTAATTTTATTGCACATTATATTGTGTGATAAAATGAATGGGACCCCCTGGGGGAAGGGGTGTCATAGCTTGGTATTAGAGGTTAGGTATACGATTACCTATAACTCAGAAATTGGTACGAGTTTCATAATGTGATAGAAAAGTTTAGATATATAAATATCTAATACTCGGGAAAAGAGAAAAACATTAGGGTAAGAAAACATAACCTTAGTAGTTTAGAAAAGGAAACGATATTCTCAGAATAAAAAGTATATTATTAGTTGGCATGTGCACTAATAATAGGGAATAAATGTGATTCTTATATTATTATTTGACTTATGAAAGATGTCAAGTAGAGAACGATGACACTGGGGACCTCCACGAATGAGGATCAAATCCCAGCCTTCTTTGATAAGCAGGCTCTAATAGAGGCTGTGGGTGTTGCTGTTGCAAGAGTTGCACAAACTAGTGTAACTAAAGGTCAAGAAGGATCAAGTAACCTCCAAAAGTTCAAGGCACATCATCCACCAACATTTATGGGGGAGGAGACCCAGTGGCGGCAGATCATTGGTTTCTACAAGTTGATAAAATCTTGGATGCAATGGAAATCACTTCCAATGCTACCAAGATTCAGCTAGTAGCATTTTAGCTAGAGGGTGAGTTACAAATTTGGTGGGATTGGATAAAGGTCTCGAAGAATGTTGTATATGTAATTTGTTTTTACTTAATAATCTGTTTTAATATTCTCATGTAAGTGCAGGAAAGGAAATATTAAAAGCCCGGGGATGCCGCAATAGCACAATAACGGAGGTCCCATTGTCCGGTCAGCGGGCCGAAATTTTTGGAGCAGAGCCTGGCCCATTCCATGATCCGACCCGCTTCGGTTAAATGAATTGGATGTTTATTTTTTGTATAAAATGATTTTTATTTATTTTTTCGGGCGGCTGTTTTTGACCCGGTTGAACTGTTCATCATCCTCTCTTCTTCTCTCTGCGCGATTTCACGATTGCTCCGTGCTGCATACTGTAAGATGTTTTGTTCTTGGTTTCAATCTGTAACGCATAAGTATTTTATGGTGGAGGTAGCTAGTTGTACTGAGCGACTAGCGAACCACGTTATTTCCTGTGTTGATTTCTCGTGTTTTTTGATTCTGTCGTGGATGCTGTTGGATTGGGATATATATATTGCTTGTTTTTTTGTATTTTCTGTTGTTTCTGTTCTTAATCTCACTACCCGTGGAAGCGCGATTGCCCAACAAAGAATATAGAGACAATGACATGGGAAGGATTCAAAGAACTATTTATAAAAAAATATTTTCCGACTTCAGCTAGACAGGCCAAAGCCCGAGAATTCTATGAACTTAGACAAGGAAATATGATGGTGCTAGACTACGTGACAAAATTCATCGAATTGACATGTTTTGGTAATGATTATGTGACTAATGTGGCTAAGGTTCGAAAATTTGAAGATTGATTAAAATTGTTCATCTGAGGCAAGATTGTGGGATTTCTTATCCAAGATATAGATTCGATGGTTAAGACAGCTTTAGCCATCGAGCAGAAGGTTGAGGATGTACGAAATATCCGAGAAATGAGTGGAAGTGCTAGTGGAAAGAGAAAAGAGAATCTACATTTTTCTGGAAAGTGGCAGAGACTATTTATCCCACGAAGATTTTATGAATAAGATCATGATTATCAAGGCCAAGGCCAGACTGGGAATTCTAGCCAAATTGTATATAAAATTTTTTTTTATGTCAATAGTATGGACATTGGAAACGAGAGTGTCCACTAAAGCAGGGATCATAGGATTATGAGACATCATAGTCTCAGACATCCGTGGGAAATACGCAAACATGGCTTATTCCTCATTTCTCTAGTACGGGTCCAAGAAATTGGGTGAAATCTCGAGGTATTCAACATATATCTCCTACTTCACAAGCATATCGGGGAGACCAAGGCATGGGCTGAGCTCTCGCCTCGAGCTCACTAACCGGGACTTTAAGGACCCAAGGGCGTGTCTATACAATTACACCACATATAGAGAGGATAGATCAGTCAGTGGCACAAGGTACTTTCTTACTTTTTCATTTATGGGCAAGAGTTTTATTTGATTCTGGTGCATCACATTCATTTATTTCTACATCATGTGTGAATGAATCAGGGTTAAAAGTTAAAAACTTGGACGAGCTATTGCACGTGACTTATCATTTGAGGTCTATGGTGAAAATTAGTCAGAAATATCAAGATTGTGAGTTAGAAATCTCAGGGATTATATTCATGGCAGATCTTAGAGTCATTGACATGTTGAATTTTGATGTAATTCTTGGCATTGACTAGTTAACAGCACATTGAGTCATTATTAATTGTGATCATAGAAGAATTATTATCCACACACCAGATGATATATATGTTATATTTTAAGGGGATAAATTTGATGCTTTATCCCATACTATGTATGATTCTAAATGGCATAGACAACTTATGGGTTGGCTAGCATGTCTCACCCTAGAATAAGAGGGAACATTGAATATTGATCTTCCTCGGATAGTTTGTGAATATGAGAATGTTTTTTCTGATGAATTACCAGGATTACCTCCACACAGGAATGTGGTTTTTTGTACTGAGTTACATCCTGGTACATAACCAATTTATATGACTCAACATAGGATAACACTGATTAAATTACAAGAACTTAAGGTCTAGATATGTATTTTGTTGAACAAGAGTTTTATTAGACACAACACTTCAAAGGGGGTGCTCCGATTTTATTTGCAAAGAATGATAAAACCCTTCGACTATGCATTGATTATCAATAGTTGAATAGGATTACAATAAAAAAATGATATCCATTAGTAAGAATTGATGATTTATTTGACCAGTTAAAAGGGACACAAATATTTTCAAAAATAGAACTTCCTACTGGATATTACCAGTTTTGGGTTAGAGAGGCTGACATCTCTAAGACAACATTTAGAACATGATATGGTCATTTTGAGTTTATAGTAATGCCTTTTGGATTAATGAATGTGATAGCAGCATTCATGGATCTTGTGCATAGAATAATTCAACCATATTTAGATTATTTTAATGTGATTTTTGTGCATGACATTTTGATCTATTTCCAGTTTGAAGGAGAGTATGAGGATCATTTACATATTATTCTCCAAACTTTGAGAGAACATAAGTTGTATGTCAAGTTTGGTAAATGTGACCGGTAGTTGACAGAAATAAACTTTTTGGGACATGTAGTATCAGCTACTGGTGTCTTAGTGGACCTTGAAAAAGTCAGGGAAGTCACGAGTTAAAAGAGACTAAAGTTAGTTTTTGAAATACGTAGTTTTTTTAGGATTGGCTGGGAATTACAGAAGATTTATTGAGAATTTTCCAGTTAGCTGCTCCAATGACTAGATTGAAGAGAAAGGAAGTCAAGTATGAGTGAATTGATTCATGTGAAAAGGCATTCCGGGAATTGAAAAGGAGACTTACTTGAGCTCCTATTTTGATAGTTTCGAATAGGGGGCAGAAATATATAGTATATTGTGATGCCTCGAAAGATTGATTGGGATGTATTCTGATGCAATCTGGAAGAGTTGTAGCTTATGGTTCAAGGAAATAAAGAATCATGAGAGAAATTATCTCACACACAATATATAGTTGGCGGCTATAGTCTTTGCTTTAAAAATTAAGTACCACTATTTGTATGGGGAGCAATTTGAAGTATATCCAGACCATAAAAGTCTGAAATATATCTTTGCACAACGAGACCTTAACATGAGACAGCATCGATAGATGAAGTATCTAGAAGATTATGATTTTACTTTGCATTACCATCCAGGTAAGGCAAATATGGTGGCTGATGTACTTATTTGAAAGTCACGATGTGCACTAGCTAGTATTATTTTGCGGGAATGGGATATGCTTGAAACTGTGGAATAATTCAGCTTACAATATAGTAGTCAAAGTCAGGGTGTTATCAAGAGTTTAATAGCTATATCTTCGCTATTAGATAAGATGATTGAGATGCAGAAACAAGATGTAGAAATATTATATATAAAGAACCGAGTAAAGATTGGTACATGCGATGAAGGTTGGGCTATTCATATGAATTGTAGTCTTTGGTTTAGGGGATGGATTGTGGTTCTCCAGATAGTAGTATTGAGAGATGAGATTTTTAGAGAATTTCACTATTCTCATTTTACAATACATCTAGGTGGTACAAAAATGTATAATGATCTTCATTGCCAGTATTACTAGAATGAGATGAAAAAACACTTGGGGATTTTGTTCCACGATGCCTCACTTGGTTAGTAGATACAGGCTGAGCATCAGAGGCCAGCAAGATTACTCCAGCCTTTAAAGGTAGTAGAGTGGAAATGGAAGCATATCATGATGGATTTTGTGACTCACTTGCCACATACATCACAAAAACATGATGTTGTGTGGGTAATTGTGGACCGGCTTACAAAGTCAGCATATTTTCTGGCAATACGAATTACCTTCACACCCAAGGAATTGTGCAGGTTATACATGTGAGAAATTGTCTGATTACATGGAGCGCCAGTATCTATAGTATCAGACAGAGATCCCATATTTATGGCTCATTTTTGGAAGAGTTTTCAAAAAGTAATGGGAACACAATTGATAATGAGCCATTGCTTTCCATCAGCAAATAGATGGTCAGTTAGAAAGAACCATATAAGTTTTGGAAGATATATTGCGAGCAATTGATAAATAAGGGTAATTCTGCTATTCCTTGTTTTGTTGCTGTTCTTGCTGCTGTAATAGGACAAGGAAATAGGGCAAGGTAATAGTGCAAGGTATTGTTGCTTGTGTTGCTGTTCCTTTTTTGTGTAGCTTGTGGTTTGGTTTTGCTGCAGATATTCAGATAAGGGTCACCCCGGTCCTGAGGGGGACTATTAATTGATTATTTCTTTATTGCTCTACTGTTTTATCTATTTTTTGTTTTGTTTTCTTTGTTTCTGTCATTTTTAAGTTCACAGATTCAAGCTTGGGGTGAAGTTGATGCTTGAAAAGGCTACAAGCATTGGTCCTAAAAAGATCTGAAAATGAGAAGGGGTCCTAGGGGTGTTTTCTGTTTAGCTTCCATAATCTAAGTAAAATAAGGGCTGTTTGTTTAGATGGTAAATATAAAGTCTGTACTATATATGTTAGGGTGAGGTAGCAAATATAGATTGGGCAGAAGAGTTAGGGTTAGGTTATTAAATGCAAGTATAGAGGGGGGGTTTTTTTGTATATTTTTACTGTTTTGCAGGAAATATTGCAGACAACTCAATATTGGTAGTGGTAAAGACAAGAAAGGAGGTTTTGCCACTTCGAGGTGCTGGAACGGGAAGGAAGAAGAAGCGGTTGTTGTTGATGTTTATTTTATTTCCAGATTCTTTGTTAAGGGGAGGGTTAATCGGGACAAGGGGAGAAAGAATGTTTGTTTCAGATTAGAAGTTGAAAGACAGGAAATGGAGGACGACTTTAAGAGGTTTAGGAAGACAGTTAAAGAGGCTCGGGGATAGCTAAAGAGGCATTATTGGAGGCTCCAAGAGACGCAATAAAAGAAAAGTTTAAAGGGCAGCATAAGGGACATCATAAGAGGCAATAAAAAGTATTAAAGGATCACATTGAAGTTACTAATGATATACAAAAAGCAAAGATTTTACTCATAGCATATTCATATTCACAAGCAGTTTAAATGTTTTGATGCAAGTGAAATGTATGATTACTTGTTAATTTGTATGCATGTCTCATTAGATAATACCCGATAGGGGTATATAAGATATGAACGGTGTAAAGGGCATTGGGTAGCAAGCAAGTAGGTTGTAAAAATAATATTCCTCCGCCAAAAGAGAGGGTTAATATTAATAAAAAGATATGTTGCGAGCATGTTATCAAGATTTCAAGGGTAGCTAGGAAGAACATCTGCCTTTGGTCGAGTTTGCCTATAATAATATTTATCAGGAAAGTATCCAAATGGCACCATATGAAGTATCATATGGAAGGCCATGTTGATCTTTAGTTTGTTGGGCTGAGGTGGGAGACAGATCCATCATAGGTCCGGATGTGATTAGCGATATCTCAAAAAAAGTAGATTTGATACGACAACATCTTCTTATAGCTCAAAGTTGATAGAAAAGTTATGCTAATAAACGGAGACAACCTCTAGAATTTGAGGTGAGAGATCATGTTTTCTTGAAAGTAATGCAAAAAAAGGAATAATTAGATTTGGCAAGCATGGAAATATATTCCATGTTTTCATGCTTGCCATGGAAATATAAAAAATATTTCCTTATTGGGCCTTTCGAAATACTCGAGAAGGTGGGTTTGGTTGCTTATCGATTGGCATTACCGCCACATTTATCTGATTTCGACGAAATATTTCATGTCTCTATACTTAGGAAATATATTTTTAATCCAACTCATGTAATGAATTGGGGCGAACTCATTATTGTTGTAGATGAAATATTTAAAGAAATGTCAAAGCATATCATTGATAGTCGAGACCAAGTTTTACTACGCAAAACTGTGAGACTAGTAAAAGTGATATGGCAGCAGAATCAAAGAATAAAAGAAGCAATATGGGAATGTAAAGACAATGCGTGTCGCTTATTCTTTTTTATTTGAAAATGATTGTATGTATTTTTAGCAATTTAATAAGTATTTAACTTCATGATATGTTTATTAGTGCAAAGGTGTATTTGTGAGAATTTCGAGACGAAATTCTTTAAGGAGGAGAGAATATGAAATCCCGAAAAAAAAATGAATAAATAATTAACATGATTTGGTTTATGGGAAAAATGGGCAAAATGGTAATCTTGTAATAAGGATAAAAAATAACTTTAAAATTTTAGAACCCTAATGATAAAAATGGATGTCATTATTAAATTTCATCTTGAAAAATATAGCTATGGTGTCAAATTTCGTTAAATTATGAGAAAGTCATAATTTAGTTATATTTTTATTTAAAGTAATTATTATAATATATATGAAAAAAAAATTTACGTGTAATTGAAAGATTGTGCCTTAACGTCTGCATGTGGTTGGGCATGCCCTGATGCGGTCCAGCCAGTGGTCCAGGTGTCAAACAAAGAAAAAAAAATTTAATTAATTAATAATTATAATTATAAGTAAAAAAAAACATCTAGAATCTAGAAAACGGGATAATGCAGAAAAAAAAATGTTTCGACAACAGGATACAATACAGAATGAAAAAAAAATAAAAAGATCCATTGATTTTCTTTTGATCATAACGGATTATTCTGGAGTCGGAATAGAATAGTCCAACAACTAACATTACTCTACACGATGAGATCTTCAATTCGATATCAAATGTATACATTTTTCATGAAATTTTCTGAAAGATATTGGTTTTCTCTTAACATAATTTCTTTTTGATTTAATGGCCATAAATAATTATGTTTTATATTTTAATTCGAATTGCTAGTAATTTTATTGGATATGATTAATTGGTGAAAAATTTTGGTATTTCATTTAGTAAATGTTAGTGCAGGATGAATTGGATTTTGATTGTTATAAATGTGTCTGAAATATCGGTTAAATTGGAAATGACATAATTGCATTTCATAGGCACAAGAACATTCCATATACATGGGTGGGTACACGATATATATATATATAGTATTTAGCAACTCGAATTAGGACAACGTCCAAACTGAGTTGTGTGGGATTTTTTATGGTATATGGCTATTATAAATTTGCGAACTCGAATTGGGACAATGTCCAGGCTGAGTTACGCGGTGGTTTTTGGAAAATATTCAAAGAAAAAAAATATTTTGTCGGAGAAATATCCAATATGTTTTTCAGTTGAGGTCCATATTTTTTGGAGTAAATACAAGAAAATCATATTATATTCAAATAAATGTCCAATATGTTTTCGAAGGAGGTCCATATTTTTCAATATAATTCCAAAAAAAAATAAATATTTCTATAGATATATATATATATATATATATATCACACTTGGCTTCGGCATATGTGAATGAGTTGATGGGACTTAGAAATATGAACATAAATATTTCATCCATAATTGCATTCATATAAACATTATACTTGAATGGGTATTGATATATATATTCATGACGTTTTACGTGCACTTAGATAGGGAGTAACTCTATAAAATATTACCTCTACTGAGCTTTGCTCACTCCGTTGCGGGACTCCTTTTTAGGTACAGGTCCAGGGCATATGACATCCACATACGGGATCGAACATGTGAAGGGAAACTGGTTGTAGCTTAAATAATATGTTGTGTTTTTTTTTTCTGATGAGCAAATAAAATGAAAAAAAAAGTATGGTACATTTTATAAATTGTTATTTTATTGCACATTATTTTGTGTGATGGAATGAATGAGATCCCTTAGGAGATGAGGTGTCACAGGTTGAGGGAGATAGATAGATGGAGAGATGAGAGTTAGAGATAGAGTGAGAGAAAGATAGGGAGAAGAAGAGTTAGTGAGATAAAGGGATAGATGGAGAAAGAAAGAAAATGGGAGAGAGAAATGGAGAAATAAAAAAAATGGAGAGATTGGGAGATAAAGGGTGAGAGTGAGAGAGGAGAGAGAGTGAGTGAGAGGGATTAAGATGGAGAGTGAGTTAGAGGGAGAGAGAGGGAGAGAGAGGGAGAGAGAGAGAGAGAGAGAGAGAGGAGAAAGATAGAGAGGGAGGATGTGGGAGGTAGAAGTGAGAGGGAGAGAGGGAGAGAGGGAGAGAGGGAGAGAGGGAGCAGTAATGAGAGGGAAGGAGAGGGGGGATAAATGAGGGAGGGAGGTAGAGAGAGGGAGAGAGGGAGGGAGAGAGGGATGGACATAGAAAGAGGGAAATGGATTGGGTGATAGTGTGAAAGATATAGGGATTGGGGGGTGATGGGAGAGAGAGAGAGAAGTGGAGAGTTTGAGAGAGGTGGAGAGGTGGAGAGATGGAGAGTTTGAGAGAGGTGAGAGTGGGGCAAAGAGAGCAAGAGAGAGGTGAATATCAATAGAAATGGTGGGAGGGGGAGATGGAGAGATGGAGAGAGAGATGTACAAAATTGGAGAGTATATAGAGGAGAGAATGGGTAAAAGAGGGAAAAAATAAAAATAAGGGACATAGGGGGAGAGGGATAGAGATAGGGAGAAAGAGGGGGATAGGTATAAAGATAGGGATGGGGGAGAGATAGAAAGAGAAAATGAGAGACAACGATAGAAAAAGATAGAGAGGGAGAGATGGAGAGTAGGGGTGGGCAAAAAAACCGATCAAACCGATACCCGAACCGAAACCGATCAGTCCGAACCGAAAAATTAGGTTAACCAAACCGATGGTTTAGGTTTAGGTTTTTTTTTTAATTTTTTTCGGTTTAGGGTACGGATTCGGGTTTTATCCAAAAAAACCCGTGGACACCGGTTAACCGAACCGAACCTTAGACATACACTTGTTTTAATATTTTACATTCAGTCATAAGTTATAACCCAAACCCAAACAAACCCATTGGTAGCCCTAATACTCTCTCATTTTCTAACATCTCCATCTCCTCTCTCGTGCAAAGAACGGCTCCTCTTCTCAGCCTCCTGCGTGCCCTCCTCTAAGTAGACAACAACTTTGTTGTTGGACCGCAAATCTGCCTGAGAAAGAAGGACGGCTTGACGACGGCTGGTAAAGATTGATCGGTTTTTAAGTAGAGAAAGAAATTATGTGGGTTCGTGGGTGGTGCTTGGTGGTGAGTTGATAGTTATTGATGGTGGTTTTCCAATGTCTGGTTAGATACTATCATACTATGGAGTAACGATTAGCTGCAATTGGAAGGGCAGCCCGCCACTACATGGATGCAGATTTAGGAATTAAATGTGTGATCTAGGAATTATGTCACATTTTTCTTGCAAATTTAGGAGCTCTACGAAACTCTCCTGGCTCTCCATTTCTGCTATCTGATTCAGAAATTTTACTTGATTCTCAAGAGCACGAGGACATAGGTAATGAGGATTGCATATATGTTATCTTGTGTATAGCCTTTTCTTTTTAGTTTCCTTTGTTGTTTCTTGCTCGATGAGTATTTAGAAATTATCGAAAAAAATTCTGTTTTTCAGTAAATATATGTGTATTTTGTCAATAACACTGATGGATCTATCCTTGCAACAGTGGAGGAATTTATGCTTATGTTATTTAACTTGGCCTTATAATTTACCTTGTATATATTCTTGCCATCCATAACAGTGCTTTCAAATCATTGATATTGGATTGATTTTGAACTCTACTTGCATGATTAATCAATAGTAACACCAACATTTTAGATGTTTAGGTAGAGTGAGGGAACATTAGCACTAGCCATCACATGAGTGGCATGGCACAAAGACATTGGTCAAAGCCTAAAAATTGAAACTTTTAATGCTAAGAACTCATGTTCTGAAAAATAAAAATAAAATGCTTGTGGGTAGATTATGTTATTCCTTTAGCAAGAAAACAAGAGAGAAGATCAACAGAAACCAGTATTATTTTGTGCTTTGGGGCATTGGCAGAAAAAGGGTCCATAAAATGTGTACCCAGTTGAGAGTAAAAATTGATTTTGAAAACATGATAGATGTTGGAATAGACGGGGGTGGTTGTATATAAGGTAGTGGATGGGGTTTAAAAATTATAGGGCCAATGAGAACTGAAAAGGTGATTGATTATATTTTATTTATTTATTTATAATAATAATTCTGATTGATTGATTATCCTTGAAAATTTATAGAAAAAAATTCTGTTTTGCAGTAAATAGTTATTTATTGTGCTAATTGACTAATTTTTATTTGTATGGTTTTGTTAATTGTTATCAGATGTCTAGTACTACTGAATCAGTTTCAAGTACTCTTCCCAACGCTTCAAATTCAGAGAATGCTTCCATTCCCTCAAGTGATAACCAAGCTGCAACAAAAGCACATACTTCTAATGATGCTACTACAACTTCAAAGGGGCATAAAAGAAAATCATGGGTCTGGGATCATTTTGACAAGAATGATGACAAAAATGATCCAAGAGCTAAATATAAGTATTGTGCTAAATCTCTTGCATGTCCTTCAACTAGTGGTACTAGTTGTTTAAGCAATCACTTGTCTAGGTGTAAACTTTATCCTTATAATGTTGACAAGACTCAAGCAACCTTAGCTTTCTCACCTGCACCAAAGTTTAATGAGGTAGGAATAGAAAATTTTTTTGCTAATTGGAAGTTTGATCAAGAAGAGTGTAGAAAGTGGCTTGCTAGGATGGTTATTGTTGATGAGTTGTCTTTTAATTTTGTGGAGCATGAGGGGTTTCGTTCATTTTGTCGTGTTATGCAGCCACGTTTTCTAGTTCCCTCACGTAGGACTATAGGAAGAGATTGTTATAATATTTATAAGGAAGAGATGGATACATTAAAAAAGGTTTTTAAGAAGTTGTCTTCTAGAATTTGTCTCACAACTGATACATTGACATCCATTCAAAACATGTCTTATATGTGTCTTACTGCACACTTCATCGATGATGATTGGAAATTGCATAAAAGAATTATTTCTTTTTGTCCTATTGCTGGTCATTCTGGGGAAATAATCGGTATGGCTGTTGAGAGGTGTTTGCTTAATTGGGGGATTGATAAGGTTTTTACTATAACTGTTGATAATGCATCTTCAAATGATACATGCATAAGATATTTGAAAAGAAGGCTAAATAGTTAGAAGGGAAGTGTCCTGCAAGGTGATTATTTACATATGAGATGTGTTGCTCATATATTGAACTTAGTTGTAAAGGATGGCTTGAGTGAATTAGATGACTCCATTGTGAGGATTAGAAATGCAGTGAAGTATGTGTGATCTTCTCCTTCTAGAGAGGAAAAGTTCAATAATTGTGTAGAAAAAGAGAAGATAGAGAGCAAGAATCATGTATGCTTAGATGTGGAAACTAGGTGGAACTCAACATACATGATGATAGAGGCAGCCTTGAAATTTCAGAAGGCCTTTGACTTGTTGGAGGTCACCTATAACAAGTATGTTTCAGAACTTTTGATGAAGAAATGTATACCTACTAGTGAAGATTGGGAGTATGCTAGATCATTGTTGTCTTTTCTTAAGGTTTTCTATGACACTACTTTGAGCTTTTCTGGGTCGCTTCATGTGACTAGTAATGAATACATGAAGAAGATTTTTGGTCTTGGCTTGATGATTAATTCAAAAGTTGAAAGTGATGATCCTAGTTTGAAAGAAATGGCTTTGAAGATGAAAGCGAAGTATGAGAAGTATTGGGCAAACATTGACAATATCAATGTTTTCTTATTTATTGCGGTGATTCTTGATCCTAGGTGTAAGTTGGAGTATGTAAATTGTTTAATTGACAATTTTTACTATGACAAGGATACCGCAAACAAATTAAAAGAGAAGGTGAACAAGGTTTTAGAGTCATTATTTCAATTTTATGGTGCATCTCAACTTTAACAAAGTGTAGAAAAAAGTGGAGAACAACAATTGGTGGATTTGAGTTTGGAAAGTGATCTTCAAGATGTAGCTCAATATGCGGATTTCATGTTCAAGAAGCAAAAAATATACCAAGACAGTTTAGATTCCAAATCTGAACTAGATTATAATTGAATGATGCTCGTGAGATTTCTCAATCTTCTTTCGATTTGTTGTGTTGGTGGAAATCAAATGCAAGCAAGTTCCACATTCTTTCTTTAATAGCTAAGGATGTGCTAGCTATGCTCGTGTCTACCGTTGCTTCAGAATCAGCTTTTAGCACCGAAGGTCATGTGCTTGATTCATTCCGAAGTGCTTTAACTCCCATACTAGTTGAAGCTCTCATCTGTGCCCAAAATTGGTTGAGAAGTTCAATTCAGCCTATATATCTTGATATCATCTTGGAACAACTCGAGTCAATCTCTATAGGTGAATTTTTTTTGTATTTTGTTGCCTTGAAAACTATACTTCCATAATGAAATTAGTATCTCATTTAATTTATTTCTATTTTTTGTAGAGTCATCTTGTGTCACCGATGATCATCCTCTTTGCACAATTGATGATTAAGAAGATTTGAAGATATACAATACTTGTCAGGATCGCCTTTATGTTTATGAGATATGTGTACACTTCAAATCAATGATTTGAATTTGTGAATTTTTCTCATGTTATGCTTGTTAAACACATTGAATATTTTATGTTTCAGTTGCTGTTATGCTTAAATTGGATTTGTTGGAATTTTTTGTTGTTTCTGCAGTTTTCTGTAGTTTTTACTGTTGCTTCTGCAGCTTTTATTATTGTTTCTGTAGCTACTGTTTCTGCAATTTACTGCATTTTTCTATTGTTATTTGCTGCTACAATTTTCAGCAGTTTTTTAGGCTTTAAACTGTTATTTTCTATATTTTTATCACTGCATTTTGTACTTCCATTTGCTGCATGTTGCTGTTTCTGCAGTTTATGCAATTTCTGCAGTTTTTACTGCTGTTTTGTAGATTTTACTGCTATTTCTGCAGTTTTTACTAGTTTTTTTTTGAGTTTTTACTGGTTTTTTATGTTTTAATTGCAGTTTTCTACTACTATTTGCTGTTTTAATTTTCTGTAGTTTTTTAGGCTATTTCCTGCACTTTTATTCCTGCTATTTGTTGCATTTTTTGCTACAATTTTTAGCAGTTTTTAGGCTTAAGGTTGATTTTAATGCAAGAAAAATGTACATATTTTATGGATGTAAAAACTTAATATTGTAAGACATAGCAATGCAGTTTTTTTTAGAAAAATTGATGATTTAGTGTGCTTTATATTTATTTTTTTATGGTTAAAAAACATAAAAATAATGAAAATATGTAAAACGGTTAAAAACCGAAAACCGAAATACCAAACAGTATTTTAACGGTTAACCGATTTAACGGTTAACCGGTTTAACGGTTTAGGTTTACAATATTAAAAACCATTTAGTAATGGACTGGTTTCCTAGTAGGGGTCATGGACAAGTTAACCGGTCCATGCCCACCCCTAATGGAGAGAGAGAGAGAGAGAGAGAGATAAGAAGAGGGGGAGAGAGGGAGATAGATGGAGAAAGAGGGGGAGAAAAAGAAATAGAAAGTTAGGTGATAGAAAGGAGAGAGGCTAAGAGGAAGGGTTAGAAATGTTGATAGAGTAAGATAGGTAGACCGAATGATAGAGTGCGATAGAAGGAGAGAGAGGGATATAGAGGAAGAGGGAGGGAGAAAGTGTAAGGGTATACGGAAGGGAGAAAGAGGAATGAATTAGATAGAGGGAGATGGAGGGAGATAAATGAAGAGAGGGAGGGAGAGAGGGATAGAGATGGAATGTGCTGAATAGAAAGCTATACAATAGGTAATTGGGAGAGGGGAGAGAGCTATAGAGGGATAGAGCGAGAGGAAGGAAGAGAAAGAGGGGGAGAGAGAGAGAGAAAGAGTGTGTGTGTGTGTGGGAGACAATGGAAGATATTTAGAGAGAGAGGGAGGGAGAGAGGGGGAGAAAGAGAGAGAGAGAGGGAGAGACTAGAAGAGATGTAGAAATGAAGAGAAGGGGAGACATGGGAAGTGGGGAAATAAATGGAAATAGAAGAAAAGATGGAGGAGAATGAGAGAGAGATGGAGAGTAAGAGGGACAGAGATTGATAGAGAGATAGGGGAGAGAGTGAGGGAGGAATGGAGAGGAATAGAGAGAGAGAGAGAGAGAGGAAGAGAGAATCAAAGGGAAAAAGGGAGGAAATGAATGAGGGAGAGAGAGGGAAATATAGAGGACGAAGGGGAATGAGGGGAACAGAGGAGAGCATGGAAGAAAGTGGGAGAGAGTTTGAGAGATGGAGAAAGGGTGGGAGAGAGGAGACAGAGAGAGAGAGGGAGACAGAGAGAGAGAGAGGGAGGGAGAGAGAGAGAGAGAGAGGGAGAGAGAGTTTGAGAGACGGAGAAAGGGTGGGAGAGAGAGGATACAGAGAGAGAGGAAGAGAGTTTGAGATATGGAGAAAGGGTGGGAGAGAGGAGACAGAGAGAGAGAGGGAGGGAGAGAGTTTAAGAGATAGAGAAAGGGTGGGAGAGAGGATACAGAGAGAGAGGGAGAGAGGATACAGAGAGAGAGAGAGGGAGGGAGAGAGTTTGAGATATGGAGAAAGGATGGGAGAGAGGAGACAGAGAGAGAGGGGAGGGAGAGAGGGAGGGAGAGAGTTTAAGAGATGGAGAAAGGGTGGGAGAGAGGAGACAGAGAGGGGGGGGAGGGAGAGAGGGAGGGAGAGAGTTTAAGAGATGGAGAAAGGGTGGGAGAGAGAAGACAGAGAGAGAGGGAGAGAGTGTGTGAGAGAGAGGGAGGGAGAAAGGGAGAGAGAGAGAGAGAGAGAGGGAAAGAGAGTGGCAGAAAGATTTGGAGGGATAGAGAGGGAGATATAGGAATAGAGGGGATGAGGGATGGAAATAAAGGGGGAGAGAGAGAGAGAGAAAGATTGTTATATATATATATAGATAGAGTTAGAAGGGAGAGGGGGGGGGGGGAGAGGTAGCGAAAGGAAAGTAGAGGTAGAGGGAGGGAGAGAGAGGGATTGAAAGGGAGAGAGGGGGAGAGAGGGGGAGAGAGGGATTGAAAGGGAGAGAGGGAGAGAGGGATTGAAAGGGAGAGAGGGAGAGAGAGAGAAAGAGAGATATGGGCTGACATAGGAAGAGAGAGGGGGAGAGGGAGAGAGATAGAGAGAGGGAGGGAGGGAGGGAGAAAGAAATATATGGGCTGACATAGGAAGAGAGAGGGAGAGAGATAGAGAGAGAGGGGGGGAGGGAGGGAGGGAGAGAAAGAGATAAAGGGAGGGAGAGAAAGAGAGATGAAGGGAGAAAGAGAGAGAGAGAGAGAGAGAGTAGGAGAGGAAGTGAAAGGAAGCCATAAGAAAAGGGGAGAGAGAGAGAGAGCGAGATATATATATATATATATATATAAAGAGAGAGAGAGGAAGAGAAAGACAAGAAGATATGATGAGCCAAAAAGTCATTGATATCTTAGTCAAATTTCTTGGCATATTTTCATATTTAGGAGATGAACCACATTTATGGACTAAAAAAATTCGAACCCATTTCCATGTCCTTTACCAATAAAAATTACAAAAGACCACTCAATCATATAATTTGTTTCATTAAAATAACAAATCTAAATATTTATATATATATACAAAATATATATTTCAAATATATATGTATAAATATATATATATATATATATTTAAACATATATTTATAAATTGACAAACATATATATACCTATATAAATATATACATATATATACACATATACATACATATGTGTTTTAGATGTATGTGTATATATATATATATATATATATATGTAAATATAACTATATATTTATATAGGTATATATATTTATTTGTCAATCTACATATATATGTTTATATATATATATATATATATTCCACATATATATGTGTTTGAGTGTGAGTGTATGATTATATATCTATCTATATATATACATGTATAAACATGTATATACGTGTGTCTGTGTGTTTATGTTTATATCTATTTTGCATGTATATATATATATAGATTTGTTATTTTATTATTTTGGTGATAACATCTATAGATGACATGGGTTAAATCCCACTAATATCCATTCTACATAATTATTCGGTTAATTGATTTCCAACATCAGGTTCAGATCTATTGACTAGTAACAATTGCTGTTCATGGTATTGCATCGCCTAAGCCGTAAGCTTTAGCGATAATGGGTGACGCTGAAGGTCTAGATTTCATAAGCGATCTTCCTCAAAGCATCATAGAAAGTATTCTCACAAGATTACCTATAGCAGATGCTGTAAGAACATGCATATTATCAAGCAAATGGAGGTACAAATGGAATACACTCACTCACCTTGTGTTTGATGACAATTGTGTTGTGATCCAGACTACTAGAGTTCTCATTGAGTGCAACCTTACAAAGTTCATTACCCGCGCACTCTTTCTCCATCAGGGACCAATTCATAAGTTCCAGCTTTCTTCTTCTTATTTGCAGTGCTGCCCTGATATTGATCAATGGATACTTTTCCTTTCGCGTAATAATATCAAAGAATTGATTCTCGAATTAGGAGAAGACGAATGGTTTAAGGTCCCATCATCTCTTTTCAATTGCAAGATGCTGACCCATTTGGATTTAGCTCGCTGTGAATTTTTCCCACCACCTACTTTTTTAGGGTTTCCATGTTTAAAAAGCCTAACTCTTCATCAAGTTTGGGTTGCCCCAGATGCGGTTGAAAATCTTATTTCAGGCTGTCCTCTTCTTGAGAGTCTTTCATTATCGTACTTTGATACCACCTTAGCCCTTAGCATATGCGCTCCAAACCTCAAATATTTGTCTTTAGAAGGGGAATTCAAAGACATCCGTTTAGAAAATACTCCTCTTTTAATTGTCATGTCAGTTGTCATGTACATGACTGATGACATTGCTGAACACTTCGAGCAAAGTTCCAGTTGCAATTTTATGAAGTTTCTTGGTGGTGTACCTCATCTTGAGAGGCTTGTTGGGCATGTATACTTCACAAAGGTAGCATCATGAATTTATGGGTGATTAATAAAAATGTTCGGGATTGGGTCTTCCCCTGATTTCTAAATATTTAAGTAAGTGCAACTATAGATTGGTATACCTATTATGACTCTAAACTGTTCAGCTCACAATATAGTATAGTTTGGTGGGCAGCTTCAATTACAAAGATGGTAATGTTATTGCTTGAGTATTATTGTTGCTTGCATAACACAAATACTATTGAATTGAGCTAATCAAAAATTTGTACTTCATTCCACCTAATGTGTCCATATCATTCGTGGGCATGTTGCTTTGATGCTATGGTATGATTATGTGGGTGTCCTTGGTAGAAGAGAGAAACCATTGGTGTGCTGCATAATTCAAGATGCGTCTAGGCTGATGTTATACCAAAAAATGGCACCAAGGGCTCTATTGAGTTATGTTTTCTTGATTTCAGTTTCTGTATGATGGACAATTATTTTGTTTAATTGTTCTCGTTTTCAGCAGTACTGTTTTGATTTGTTGTCTTGGATTTTATTTCAGTTTTAGCAGATATTTTTAGATCTCAGTTTAGGTTTGATTTCCATTCCAGATATCTTTACTCTTTGATCTCTCATTGTTAATTTTGGCCATGCATTCCAGTACTCCCTAAAGTAAAGGATAACAAGAAATGCTGTCACAGAAGTAGTGTGCCCTTATTTTAAATCACATAGTGGAAGGAATTCCGTCTTTGTTTTTATGATTGAATAAACCTCCCCACATTGTTAGGAATTGAAGACCAGAAACCCCATTGAAAAAGCCCAACAATGACACATGTCATGATTGTTGAAATTATTTCATGCTGAAAGTTATTTTTTATTACTTTTTATTTTTTTGTTGATATTTATATTTGTTTTGATATTTTTTTAAATTGTAATGAGCCAAAATAATGTTTAAAATAAAAAAAATATATTTGTTTTTTATTTTACATAGTAGATGATATAATGTGTAAATTGACTTATGTATAAAAGGTTAAATTATTAGTTATTGTAGAATATTAATTTATTATTCACAAGTTAGATAGGATTTGACATATTATTAGTAAGATTGTAGTATAAAATTTTAGTAAATTTATATTAAATACGAGGAATGATAAAATTTTAATTTTTTTGTGTTAGTACATTTGTGTGTCACATGCATTGAATGAGATCAAAACAATGTAATTATTTTAAATTGACATGTAAAATAACTATATGCCGTTGTTATTATAAACATAATTTTTTTCAATCCTGAAATGATTATTAAACACGTATAATTGTTAATAACTATTTTGACTCATAAAGAGTGCGATTTATATTTAATTCAATACGTTTCATGAGTTGAATAAGCTTATTAATTGCATGATAAATGTTGATTATTGATAAAAATGTCCTATAAAATGAATTGATTATATATTTTTTGGATATTTATAAGTTTTGATATTATTAAATTATATAGCTAGATTTTGATTTGAGATATTTAATAAGTTAAGTAGAAGATCTTGAGGTAATACATATGAAATTGATTAAATTAAATTATTAGTAATTTAATTTAATTGATAGATATCTTGATGGGAAATTAAATAAGTATTAAATAGGAAAGAACATGAATTATTTAGAATAAGCGAATGAATGTAATTGTAATTTTATAATAATATGAATTATGGTGCATATAATTTATGTTTGGAGTCCTATGTATTATTTGTGTCAGGGTTTTTTTTTATAGCATGATCCAATGCTATATGAAACATAATGATTATAATTAAAAATTTAATTTATTTATTTAGAATGTGTATTTATAAAATTAGGATAATAAATTTGGTTAAATTATATCAATTAATCTTGTTATGTAATATAAATTGGGATTAAAATAATTAAATAATTATATATATATATAATAACTTAAATTGAATTTATAATATAATTTAAATAAAAATAATAAGGGAATATGTCATATCACTTTTGTAAAGTGATGTTACATATGCTTTATATATTATTATCATTATTTATTATTTTTAGAATATATATATCAAAAAACATGCATGGGTATCATATTATTTTGTGTGTGTGTCTTCCTTCTCACATAGAAATGAGAATCGAGACATATGAGAGAGGCTCCTCACTCCTGCTCACATTAATTTGTCGAATGAGCAAGGTATGAGTTTGAATAATTTCTTTTAATTATCATATAAAAAGATAAATATAAAATGATTGGGTTTTTTGATATCCAATGTCACTGAATTTGAAAGTTCCAACAATGATATTAGAGCCTATTTGAGATATTACATATGAAACTATCAAGTTTTAATGTGTGCAGATATAGATAAACCTCTTTGATATTTTTTTAAAGTTTTTATATGCATTTGGATGTATTTAAATATGCATTTAGATGTATTTAAATATGCATTTGGATGTATATCGATATACATTTGGATATGTTTGGAGGTAATTCAAGTTATGAAATGCTTATTTATACTCTGGGTTGTAATTTTGCATTTATCACATGTGGTCATATAAGTATTATGCGACAACTAAATATTTGAGCTCTGGAGGAGCTTGTGGTGATGAACTTTGTGGTGAAGGGGCTTGTGGCAGTGAATTGTGCTGTGGGGGAGCTTGCAATGGTGAATTGTGTTGTGGAGGAGGTTGTGGTTGGGAACCATGTCTTGGAGGGGCTCGAGGTGGTGAACTATGTTTTGGAGGAGATTGTGGTCGTAAATCATGTTGTGGAGGGGCTTGCGGTGGCAAACCGTGTAATGAAGGAGCTTATGGTGGTGAACCATGCTGTGGTGGAGCTTATATTGTCGGCTGCTATTGTGGTCTTCACCATTGTGGAGCTCATGGAGGTTGGTCGTCGCCATAATGGAGTTTGCTATGGTAGAGCCTTAAAAGATTCTAGATATTTTAATTCTCTAGAATCTTTTACGTTTTACTTGAAAAGAAAGGGGTTTTCATATTTTTAGGGATCTTTTGTATTTTTTATAGGTGATGGTGTGACATTGTGTTGGTGAATCATGCTGTGGTGGAGCTCACGGTGGTCAGTTGCTATTGTGGTGGAGCTCATGGTGGTCAGTTGCTATTTTGGTGGAGTTTGTGGTCGTCTTTGGAGGAGATCTTGACATAAATTATTTTATTTATTTATTTTTTTTTTATTTTGAGTTGTAATTTATTTAATCTCTAGGTTCACCCCGATACTAGATGTGTCAAATATTTTTTAGGCTCATTTGTGCCATGTGTTATGTCGGACATGACATAGTTTTTATCGTAGATCGTACTATGTTGATATGATTCTGAAAATGAGCAGCTCAGCATGATCCATTGATATTTATTTTGGCTAGGTGGTGTTTGCCGAGTTGTGCCAGGTTGTGCCAAGTTGGGTTAGGCTTGGCTAGGCTAATCTAGCCTAATTCTTTTTAGGTTAGGTTGGGTTGTTCCAGGCTAGCTTGGGTTAGGCCAAGTTATACTTGTTCAATTCAGGCCAGCTTTGGTTAGGTTTAGTCTAGCTTGGAATGTGTCATTGACTATTTGGGTGAAAACTAGCTCGAACGGGTTGTCATGACAAGTTGTGCCGTGCCATGCTCCCCGTGCCAAAAAAGTTTGGCCTGACATGGTCCGTGACTCATCTAGGCATGGTTTTGAATTATGTCATGTTGTGCCAGGTATGGCTAAATCATGTAGTGTGCCGTGCCCAGGCAGCCCAGCCTAGGGAGCCCAGCTCAGTTGACACCTCTACCCTCGAGACCCTGCAACTTTATTTAAAAAAAACTAGATTGTTGAATCTAGGAATTATGCAATGACATACTTGTCATATAATTATGGAATACATGTATGTGATAACATAGTCATCACATGAATATAAAATATTTTCATATGATTATTTATTTGTGTTTAGAATTTATGCACCATGTGGTGACATGTAAAGTTATGAATAATGCTTTAAATGCAATTATTTGTATGATATTTATTTGTAAATAATAAATATTTCACATAATATTCATACATACAACAGATCACTATTTTAATAAAGAAAAATAAAGTGAAATTCTTATTTTTAAGATAAATAAGGAATTAGTAAATGTATTTTAAAGCAAAGAAAATTTTCAATCTTTCAAAATATCTTAGTGGGCTAGGGAATTCATGAAGTGTCAATTTCATGATTTTCATCACTAGTTTGTAAATAGTTCAAGTCATATAGCATCTTGGTTTTGATATTTTTCTTCTATCGGATTGAGTTACTTATAGTTCTACTTAGCACAAATCATTAAGATAATTCTATGGATTATTAAAATGAATTAATTTTTTATATGAAGAGTTTATTTAAGAATAGCTTGTTTGGAATTATTTGATGATATACACTTAGTTGTAAATAAAAATATTCTCTTTATATTAGTATGTTATTATTTTAAAGATTAAAGCATAGTCATTTGTTTAATCTTGTTTGATATGTTTATTGCCTAGATAATAATATTGATATGAATTAGCCTATTTTTACAAATGATGAATAATAGATTTCCTCCTTTGAGGCATGCTATTTACAGTGTATTAGATTGATGATGAATTCACTCGAGAATTGATAGAAGGAATCAACACTTGAAGTCAACTTCAAAGCTAATTGACTCATTATAATTTTTTAAATATTAAATAAATAAAAATGATGTTCAATACACTTGTCATTTTTCTCAAAGAAAACAAATTCAATGAGACCAAATTATATATATTAGAAAAAAATTTTCATATTGTTCTAATTGTTGAGAATTATAAGTTTGTATTAATAGATCTTTGTCTGAATAAATCTTATGAAGGAACAACCGAATAGAAAGTCAAGCCTTGTAAAAAATGAGTAAAAACTGATGAGATGTCAAATTTTGGTTTCAATATCAAATATACGTTCACATTAACATTAGTCTATGAGTACTACCTATGATCTGATATTTAATCTCAAAAAAATATTTAAAAAATAGACTTGATTCTACTAGACAGAAAGTTATGAGAGATTTGATGAATATTACGATGGTTGAAAACACTCAAGTGAGGAATCATATTTTGAAGATGATTTATCTTCTAAATAAAATAGAGATTGGTGGAGCTGAGATTATAGATTGATATTATCTTGTTGTTACCATATTGTTATTGGTAAATTATTTAAACATTAATATAAATAAATTTGATTGGGTACTGATACAATTACTTGAATGATTGGTATTGGCTGAGAGTATTATTAGGAAATCATCTTGAGTATTTGTGGTTGAAAAAACAACTCCTAAGTCATAAGTGAGTGAAAAAGTTAAAAGGGTAAATATTTTCATTGCAAGTTATCAAGACATTGGAAGAATTATTATTTGGTTTTTCTCAGTATAGTGAACAATCAAGATAAATATCATTCATTAGTAGTTGATACATGTTTAGCAATAGTATATACTAATACTTAGTGTGTATATTTGAGAGCTACTAATCATATTATTAATCTTTTTGCGATAGTTTTAGAAATCAAACAACTAAGTGATGATAAGATTGATTATCATGTGAGCGATACTATAAAGGTGTCGTCAATTGCATTGAGAGATTATTGTCTTCAGTTTGAAAGAAATTTTTTTAATTCTGAAAGATTATCTTTATGTACCTTATATTAAAATTATTTTGATTACTAATTATAATTTATTATAAGAATAATCTATTTTATTCAACAATTCTATTATAATTTATTTGAATAAAAAATTTATCTATTCCGACGCATTAAAAGATAATCTTTATGTTAATAATTTAATCTCTCTCTCACTTTATAAATATGGCTTGAACTGGATAATACTAACATCTTGCCATGTAAGAAAAAAATAACATTCTCTAATGAATTAGAATTATCTTTGATACTTGAACTTAGGGCATATAAATCTAAAATGGGTTTCAAGATTGAATGAAGATGAATCTTTGAGTTTTTTGAAATTGAAAATATTGTCAGCTTGTGAATTTTATTTGAAACAAAAAATGATCAAATGTCCCTTTTTGAACAAGGGTAATATAGCCAAAGAACAGTTAGAACTGGTTCTTTCTGATCTATGTGGACCTATGACTCTCTTAGTAAAAGATAGTTTTTAATTTTTATCATATTTATCGATGATTGCTCAATGTATGAATATATATGTTTAATATTCCGTAAGTCAGAAGCTTTTCAAAAATTCAAAGAGTATAGAGCATAAATAAAGAAATATCTCAATAAATATCTCAAGATATTATGATATGATCATGATGACGAGTATTTTTTTAGAGAGTTTAGGAATAACTTATTGGATTAAGAGATTATATCCAATTTGTTTGTATATGATATTCTACATCAAAATGATGAGACAAAAATAAGGAATAAGACTCGTATGAACATAATAAGATTGATGATGAGTTATTCTAATATGCCAATTTCTTCTAGGGATATATATTAGAAATAATAATTTATGTTTTAAACTTGGTTTCATCTAAGTCAATACATACTAATCCAACTTAATTATGGACTGAATATAAGCCTAGTTTGAAACATATTTATTTTTCGGGTTGCCTAATACTTGTGTTGAAAGGAAAAATAAATAAGTTGGAATCAAGAACAAATATTTGTTTTTTCATGGAATATCTTAGAGGAACTAAAAGTGATATGTTGTATAGTCCAAATGATTAGAATGTCATTATTAATACTAATGTTTAATTTCTAAAAGAATACTATATAATAAATCACAAGTTTAAAAGTAGGATTGTTTTAGAAGAATTGATAGGAGGTAACTAGTCTAACCTCTTTCAATACCAATAATATAAGAAAAAATACCACAGGGTATCATTTCACATATCTCATTGGCTCATCATAATGGGAAAATTTTTGACGACAATGTTGATACTAGATCTTATGAATCTATTATTGATATGCCGGTTGTACATCCAGATGGTGATGATTATAATAGTTCGTAAGGATTAATATTTGTGTTGTATGTTATTCAAAGTATACAACTTGAAGGAGTGACTCATCTTAGTGGGAGAGTTATTTGTCAACTACATGATATATATTATTGGGAGTCTTGTAACAGAATTCCTAATAAGGTAGATAATGATCTTTAAATCTATGATGAAGTGCTTAAAGATAAAAAAGCATGATATTGGCAAAAGGTTATGAAATCAAATGATGCAGTCTATACACTCTAACTATATTCGAGATCTTATGGAATCATTTGAAGGGATAAAACCCATCAAGTACAGGTGAATCTATAAGAAAAAGAGAGCAACAGACAGTAACATTGAGACTTATAATATTAGACTTATTATAACAAATTTTACTTAGAAAGAGAGAATTAATTATGATGAAACTTTTTTGTTGGTAGCTATTTCGAAGTCAATCTATATTTTCTTGTCCTTGTAACTCATTATCACTATGAAATTCATTAGATGTACTTAAAGACCATACTTTTGAATAGCATCTTGAAAAAATGTATTTATATGATGTATTTTGATAGTTTTATAGAAAAAGGGCTAAGAGCACATGTGTAAGTTAAAGAAGTCTATTTATTAATTGAAATAAGTATATAAATTTTAGAATACTTGTTTTAATTAAGTTATTATATCTTATGGTTTTGATCAATATCAAAATTAGTATTATGTGTATATGAAGTAAAGTAATAATATGGTAATATTCTTGGTATTGTATATTGATGTCATATTACTTATTGGTAATAATGTGAATTTATTATTTTTGGTTAAGATCTAATTATTTGGTCAATTTGATGTGACAGACTTAAGAGAAGTTACTCATATTCTTGTAATTAAGTTTTTACTAGATCAGAAGCAAAAAAATGTGGGGCTTGTTTTAACCTGTTTATATCGATCAGATATTGATTTATTTTGGCATGTAAGATTTTAATTTTTTTTTAATTTAGATTTGAAATCGCTCTATCAAAAGATCAATGTCCTAAAATACCTAACGAGATAAATAAAATAAAGGTAATTTCTCATGCACCTATAATAGGAAGCTCGATGTATGCAATATTTTATACTAGACTTGATATTTATTTTGCTAAAGGCACAGTCTAAGAAGCATGGACACAGATATGGACACGGCAGGATATGAGGATACGGTAAATTTCAAAATACTAGGATACAAATACGGCTAAGATACGACATGATAAAAAAAATTTAAATATTATCTTTAAAAAGTAATTTAGATAACACAAAAAAAATGCTCAAATATTGTGTTTACAAATATCCAAATAGAAACATAAAAAATATTAAAATAAAAGATTAGTATTTACTTATGAATCAAATAAAATGGCTTTCAATTCAGGTTCATCGAAAAAAAAGATCTGAAATCTCAAGAATTTTAGCATTCTCAATATCTATCGAGTCAAAATCATCACCTCTAATGTTTCACATTTTAGATTCGCCTTCATTATAATTTGGAGATCTCTTTGACATAAGTCAAAGATTATTATGAACATAAATCAAATCTTCAGTCCTTTGCGGTGTTAACTTGCTTCTCTTCATGGAATGAATAAAATTATATGTGCTTTAATTTCTTTCACAACATGAGGATGAACAAGATTGTCCTAGTAATTTTAATGCTATAGATTGAAGCATTGGTGTAGAGGTTCCATGAACAACTCATTATTTAATAGGACTCGTGTATCACTTGTCATTGATGGAATTACTACTAGAAAAATCTTTTAAAAATACTGAAAACATAGCATACTTGTTATTTGCTTACCTTTTTTACCTTTATTAGAAAAATATCTCTTAAAATATTTTTTTTATTTCTCTTAATATTTTTAAATCTTGATGTGGCGGAACATGATCATGAGGCTCATCAAGTCATTATTGGCTATAATACATGCAGGTTGAGTTATAACATTATTTATAAAAAGTTAAACATCATAGAATATTATTTATATTAAAATTATCAAAGCCTGCACTTTAAACTCTTTGGATTACATTAGATTTAAGGAATGAGCTAAGAAATATAAAGGTGTGCGACTTTTATTTTATCTTTTTACTAAGATTGTATTCACAAAATTAAAAAATATACAAGTAAAATTATACAATAATTCATACAAGTTCAAATATAATTTTAAATTTAAAATTTTTCATCAAAACTTAAATATTTGACTAATAAATCAAAATTACACCTTGAATTTTCTGTGAAATCTTTATATTCATTCTTATAAATTGTTTCATTTACTATTTCTATCATCGAATCTCATCACTCATAAATATTATGAAGGCAAAGTTTGTTAGTGTCAGCTAATCGAAGTATCTCATAAATGAGAGCTGTAAAGCTGAGGATATAATCTAAATTCATCCAAAAGTCTATATTTTAAGATTTTATCATTTACTTCTATAGCTTTCACTAAATCTTCTTTATATATTTATCATTCTTCACTTATAACTAATTGCTCAAAATCTCTTTTTATTATCTTAAATTATTTAAGCATAATAATAGTTGAAGCAAAATATATATCGGTCACTCAAAATAATTTCAACTTGTAATGATTATTAAATATCGACAATCTCATTGCATGATTCATAAAGAAATTCTTGATGAAAGTGATATTACTTGAAACTCGAGAGATCCAACCATATTATTCTATTATATCATCATATCTTGGGCGTATTATTAGTGTACAAATATTCTTCAAAGTAAGATTGAGAGTATGAACCACACATGAGGTCCAAAAGATATGCTGAAATTTTGCTTTCATAATGTGTCCTGTAGATTTGCAAGTTGCAGCATTATAAGTTATAACTTGAACTATTTTTTGAGGACAAATCTCTTGTATAATGTTAATCAACAAATCAGTTATAAAGTATTTGAAATTATGTTAATCGTCAAGCGGCATATCATGAATCATGAGCATCATCAACCGCAACAATAAAATTATTATCATATGGATCATCATCATCAGCAATCAATTCATCCATTTTTGTAGTGGATACAGTCTCTGTCCCAGCTCCAGTATGATCTTGGATGTTAATATTTGGACGTAATCTCGATCTCTTATCCGAAATCACGTTCATTACAACAAAAAAAGTAGACTCCGATTCTACGCTCAATACTGGAGGAGTCAGTAGATCTCATGCCATCCTAGATAGCACTGGAATGGTGGACTCATATGATTTTTACCACTGTAATATATCACGATTCTTAGTATCGGAATGTGATAGGATTGAGCAGTAATTGGTATCTAAGTACCGAGAAAGTTCGTTCCTATGTCACGGTCCACCCCGTTGTCTCCCCCTCACTAACTGAATGAAAAAATTATTATCTTCAAAGAATGTATCTATGTCTGTAATCACAATCTCACTACTACTATCACAATACCTAGTATCGTAGTATGTGAACAGATCAGTCAACTTCTCGTGAATTAACCATTCTGGTGTGCCTTTTAGGTTCATGCATGAGAAAATGTAAGTCGGGGTGTTATCTATCCCTTCCACCTTAACCCTAGGGTTCATTCATGCAGTGAGATAATAAAGAGATGGAACGATAAATTAGTACTTTAAGTATTTGGTTTCCATCTCTACAACCTTATGGTTAAGTATCAGGTCAGCTCGATACTTCCTAAACATGCTACTAATATTGCATATACATCTGAGTGTAATGCAAGTTGTGGGAGTATAAACTGACAAATATATGTTTGTATTGTCATAAAAAATATTCAGGAATTTTATAAATAAAATTCTTGATGCTCAGTCAGTGTCGTCAATAATAAGTTCGTCACTCTTATTATCGACGTAGTCGGATATCACGTGTTTGTATCCAACACTTGACTCCACCATCAGGTATGTGTAATTCCATTGGTATCTCACATCTGATTGAAATTTTTTCTTCTTAAGATTCGCAGACAAACAGAGACTATCAAACTCTTATTGTCTGTGAGGAGTACAAATATATTTTAGTGAATTACTTATATTATTCAACATGGGGGAATACACCTTCATACATGCTTGTATAATTAGTTTAATCATGTGATACATGCATTTGACATGAAAGATTTTTTCTAATGGTGCGTTTCTAATATTCCTAAAGGTTCATCATACACTCAAAAATGGTTAGGCCATCATGAGGATAAAAAATCTCAAAGAATTCTAAAATTTTTTTATTCATTGTCCAGCTAAAATCTATATAGTGGCCGGTGAGACATACATAAGATGATTCATTGTGACTTGTCCAGTTATCAGATATCACGGACATCACTCCACTATATGCCATAAATTTATTAATTATTATTTGTTTATCTAACTTATAAAATTTTAGTATGTAATTCCTAGATGTGGACCTAGGAATCTTACGGTAAACAGGTTGAAAATATGTCTGCATGATGTACACTACCATTGGATCTTCTGAAAATCTGATCGGAATACCCATCAATGTGATAAGTTTGATCATGCCTTCCCTACCCAACTCGCCACGGTATATGAAGAGAGTAAATTTTGAGATTGAACTCAAACCAATCTCAAAAAATACAGTGCTAACTTGGGTTTGTCTAGGATCTAATGCACTATATTTTTTGGTGAATATTTCAGCATGCCTCTTAAGGTGTCCAGTCCCAAACAAACTCTTACAAGTTAAATTTCTCATATAATATCTGCACTGTATTATTTCTTCTTTTTCACCCCTAATATTTTTTTGGTTTATTATATTAAAATGAGTCCAAATTATAGAAGTCCTAGTTTTTTGTTTTTTAGATGTTTGGGTTGAGATGACTGGAGAAATCAAAGTTTCAGCAGCCTCAGATTTCTGTGTAAGATTTTTATTTTTAAAATTTAAATATGTTTCATTAGTTTAATCATTTTTTGGATTTTTGTTGAACAGAAGGTAGAGCCAAGATGATAGATTTTAGATTTTTGGATTAGAGAGAGTGACTAGAGAGAGAAAGGAAGTAAATAAAAAAAACTTAAAGTATTAGGTAAAGCAGTGAGGTAGATCACATGCACGGTGCACCACAGTCTAGTTCAAACTTTCAAACCCTAGTTTAGAGTCCCGAAAAGCCAAGTAGAATGATGAAATCTCGTGTCTCGAAAAGCCGAGTCGAATGACGAAATCCCGAGTCCCGAGAGAGATCGGAGCAAGAATTTTGAGAAAGTAAGATTTGAGAATAAATATTTATGAAAAGCATAAATGTTATAGAGATGTAGGGGAGACTTTATAGATTAAAGGTAATTTTTTTTAAAAAAAGAATTTTTTTTGTTTTTTTTAAATTTTTTATTGAATTTTAGGGAGCAGAATCATGAGGGCCGTCGAAATCTACCCCCTAGCCATTGGAGGCAAAATCCAATGGCTGATATTCAATTTTTTATTTTTTTAACCGTTGGGGGGGGGGGGGGGTGGGGGTTCGGGTCAGGAGGGACCGCGGGTCGGCTCGGATTAGAATCGGACCCGTGCCCGCGTGTTTTCCATATCCAAACCGAATGGCGCTAGCGATGGGGTGGGCTTGGCAATTTGGGGTGCCGGGTGCGGGAGTATGTGGGACATGTCCCATGCCGGCAGGCCGTATCATGAGCCATCGAATCGTGCCGGGTTAGGCACGAGGCCCGGTTGTCCTTGGCACGGCACGGGAAATTCTTGTGTTGGGCTGACCCAGGCACGACCGAATCGTGCTGTGCCTCATGCCGGCCCGGGTCAGCTCGGCCATGTTGACACTTCTATCCTAGACTATGCTGTGCTGGGCCAATCACAATTATTTTGGGTTGTGCCTTGTGTAGTGCCCGGGCTGCCTGGCCCACTCTCAAGTTTTACTTAACATCAATTGTTACATATACTTTTTGCTCTAATTTTAGTAATATATATTATTGTTTTTTGTTTTCTTTTCATAGTTATTGATTTTCTGATTCTCTTTATTAAGATATTTAGTTATCTAAGATAACGACATAATTTTTGATGAACTAGTGTAATTATTTTTAATCATACATGAAATTTTGTTTTGAGACTTTCAGGTAAGCTTGTAATTAGTGAGTGTATATGATGAAGACTTGATCTGAAATAGTTGATAAGCTTAAAGCTAGGTTGGTAGCTAGAGAATTTACATTGATTTATGGTATGAATAATTAAGATATTTTTTTTCTTATGATCAAGAAGAATACTATTATATTATTATTTTTTGTTGTTTCTCACAGGTAATATACTTTACATATCATGTTTAATATTGGCATGGTGAGATGTACACCAATTGACTCATAATTTGATTTGTGTATAAACTTGTCCATGTATACTAGCACGTTAGTTGATTATTCTGGATATAAGATAATCATAATAATTCTTCATTGTCTAATTGTGATTATACTAAATATTATTTATTTTTTTAGTATAATTAAGTATTTCTTAAATTGTTCTAGATAAATTCATATGCATGTGAAATGAACTGTAAGACGTGAAATTTTGTTCAAAGATTATTGGCATAATCGAGTAGAGACATACTCAAATTTAGTTTGACTTTCACTATCACAAATGTAGATTTATCATTAATTTTTATATCTATCCTCAAGGTAATTTTATCTCATTAAAATAAATAATAAACCATTATTTTTAAATCAAGTGTAAAAACATAACATATTGATGTGACAATGGTAACTCATGAATTTTAGTGAATCAATCACTTTTTGAGGAGCTTTGTCTATTAGTCTAGGGGTCAATAATTCTTTACTGTGAAAGTCATACATATTGGCATTTTGTCGTGATCTTATGTTTTATGAGTGAACGAAATATATTCTGATTAATTGAAATTTTTTATTGGAGAATATTCATGATTATTCTATAGCTATCACCTTTGTGCCTACAACTTACTAGTGAGCAAATTGTTGACAATTTTATGGTGTTTAACAAATTGCAACTATCAATTTTCTTCTCAAAGCTGAGTTTTTATGATTTGTATGTTTCAATTTAAATAGGGTATTGAACTTTAGTTGTTGATTTCATTGCATTTTACTTTGTTTTTCTTTATTTTTATTCATATCGGATAACTTGACATGTGGGTTACCCAAACTTGAGTACATATTTGTTATGTTAAAATTTTTTCATTTAATGAAATACATATAACATTTTCTCTATTTTTATTTTCTTTTATCTTTTCTCTCCTTTCTCTTTCATTCCCCTTGATTTTTTACAAATTTCAACAAATATTAATCTACTTGTATTGTTACAATTTTTTACATTAGAGTTTTCTCACAAGATTTGTGGATGTATTATTACAAATTAATATGAAAAATAAAAATCTAATAATACTCGATAAACAACATCATACAAACATCTCTTATAAAATAGGTTAAAAAAAATAAGATAGCTAATAGGTTAGATGCTCCCATCAAAATCATAAAATTAAATAGAATAAACATAAATAAACAAGTTGCAATATTCTTCATCAAGCTATTGTATAAGTCCACAATACTAAACTGGGAGGAAAGAAAGATATATTGTAAAACATAATGATCATATCTTAGTTTTTTGCTCTCAATTCTCTTGGAGATTTTTGTGAAAATATTTATTATTTGCTATGTTGTCTAAATATACGAAGTAACAATGATCATATCTTAGTTTTTTTCCTAAGAAAAAAATTATTAGCCTCTATGTGCTTTGTCTACTTGTAAAATATTGAATTTAAGATTATATGCTTTGTTGTCAGACTTTAATAGTAAAAAAGATTGAGAGAAGAAATTGAATATCCGATCTCATGGAATTGGTGACACATCCAAAGTATCTCATTATTTTAAATCATGTTATTATACTAAATCTCAAAATAATTATTTGTTTTTTATATTTTTAGAAGAGAAAATTGTGTTTAAGAAAAGTATAAAATTTTTCAAAATGTTTCACAATACATGTTTATCTTCAACTCGAATTTGAATATCTCTATCAATTGGAAGTGTTAGTGATTTCTAAAAGAGGTCTCAATCCATGGAGATTTTTTACATATCTTAGCATGCGAAGTTATGCATTAAGGTAAACATGTTGAGAAAAATCTATGAAATAACTGATTATATTGATTGCATATGCTATATATGGTTTAGTCATAATTAGATAATTAATCGTCCATATGATTTTCATATGAGTAACATAGTCAACTAGAAGGATTGTATAAAACACAAAGTCAATACTTGGATCAATAGGAATATTTATTATAATACAACTCAATAAATTAATCTCTACAAGAATATCAAACACATATTTTCTGTGACAAAATAATGCTTATTTGTAGAATAATCAATCTTTATACTAAGAAAATATTGGAGATTAATAATATTATGTCTGAAATTATGTTAGGAACTCTTTAAGTTGGGTGATCCTCAACTCATAATATTCTATAATTAAAATGTCATTCATATATACAAATAAAAAAATTGCCTTTCCATCAATATCTCTCTAAAAATATAAAGAAAAATTTATAACATACTTATGTAGCTCAAGCGAGATAATTACTTGTGAAAATCTTGCAAACTAAGTATTCACTATTCAGTGACTACTTTAGCTCATACAATTCTTTTCATTATATGTAAACTACATCTAGTTGTGCTGCTCTAAATTCAAGTGGCTGCTTCATATATACATTTCTTTTAATTTCATTACGAAGAAATATATTCTCTACGTCTAGTTGGTATATTCTTTTGTTATGATATTTTATAAGCGATATAAGAATTTGTACAGATGTCATATTGGACTCCAAAAAAAAAAAGAGTTCTGGTGGTCCACAAGAAACATCTTGGTTAATTTTTTTTTGCTATAAGTCTTGTTTTTAAATATTTTATTTTTTCATCTGGAATTGGTTTTACCTGTGTTGCACGGATATGCCACTGGATTGGCGTGTCCACGGTACGGACACGCGTCGGATACGTGTCCGATACTCCAGGTGGCGTATCGGACGTCCAGTGGCCAACGTCGCCCATGCGGTGATGTTGGCCACTCGACACAGGCGGCGGGGGCGCGAATTGAGGGGGGGGGGGTAGGCAGGGGTTCGGCGCAAATTGAAGGGAGGGGCGGCGGGCGGGAATTGAGGCAGGGGGCGAATTGAGGCAGGGGGCGAATTGACGGGGGGGGGGGGGGAGGCAGAGGGTGGGCGCGGGTTGAGGGTTGGGGGCAGGCTGGTGGCTAGAATAAAATAAAATATTTTTATTTTATAAAATAAAAAAATATATTTTTATATAATATAAGATAATTTTATAATTTTATTTTATAAAATAAAATAATTATAAATATTATCTTATAAAATAAAATAAAATATTTTTATTTTATAAAATAAAAATATATATATTTATTTTATTTTATTTTATTTTATAAAATACATAATATTTATAATGAAAATAATTTTTATTTTTAAGTTTATTTTTTTTATCATACCGTATCCTATCCGTATCCTAGTTTTTTAGAATTTGCCGTGTCCCCGTATCTTGCCGTATCGTATCCCTGTGTCCGTGTCCGTGCTTCTTAGGGTTTTACAAAGAACTTCCACCTTTAATCAATAATATACTTTTTTGAATGTTGTGGTCATCCTAAATGAGAAAATATTTTAGAAGAATTCTTAAGTATGTTTGTACTATAAAAAAGTTAATCAAAAAAAATATCTTAGAACGTGAGATATAATAAAATTTATGAAATCTAGTTTTGTATACAACTCCTCTATTTGATCTGAAGAGTGATTCAAATGTTAAGATTAGAGGGACTTGTTGAAGAATCATCTAGGTCTTTGGTTTGCATGTTTTCAGTAGAGTAGATTTGATACATTTCTCTCTTATAGTAGAATCAAAGTTCTATGTGGTCATGTCTTTTAGTTATTGACTTAATATGAGTTTGTACTAGAGAAGACTCATGAATGCTATGTCATCTGGGCATGAAGTAGATCTTTTTGCTCTGGTAATTTTATTCTTTCTAGACTTAAAATGATCTGAATCTATTAATAGATTGAGAAGTTCATGAGAGCAACATCATACAAAATATTAATATGCTCAAATATAATCGACATGTAACTCTCTCTACTAATTGAGGGTCAAGCTAGGTCTACATGTAAGAGAGAAAGAGTAACGAATCTAATTGTAATATATGGATTAACATTCTTCTTAATATCATTAAAAATGTTTTTAGGTTAAAAAAGATTAACACTCACATTCACTTACATCCAACTGATCTTTAGTGAAAAGTATTTATATTTTGTTTGGGTACAGGAGTATCTAAAGAAAGCACATCTCCAAAGTCTTTGATGTCAACTTGTTTAGTTTTAGAAAGTGATGGATGACAAAATAAATATTAAAAAAACTTTGAGAAAGTTAATTTATTTCTCTTTATAATGCAAAATTAGAAAGAGTATACATTGAAAAATATAGAATATGTGATTTGATTGATGAGACAGATTATAATTAAAATTATATCTTTCCAAAATTTTTCGGAATATCTTTTTAAGTATGAGTGTCCAAGTTGTTTTTATTTAATTTTTATTTTTTTTTCAATAATCACACTTTATTGGGGTGTGTTGGCACAAAAATAATAGTGTATAATCTCATGATCTATAAAGTAATTGTTGAATTGTTCTGATATATATTTTTTATAAACAATCATTTTTTAATTTGTTTAATATTTTTATCAAATTATTTTTTTTATGAAAACTTTTGAAAAATAAAAAAAACTTATTATCAATGATGAAAGAGATATATCAATGTATATTTCAAGTAATCATCAACAAAAATAATTAATATTAAATATTTTTTTTTATCGTATTTCTACTAGGTCTCTATATGTCTAAGTATATCGGATCGAATGAGTCTCTACTCAAATCAGACTATCATGCAAGATAGGAAACTTTGGTAAACATTTCTATCTGATATATCTCATACTTCAATATCAAAATATTTTTAAGACTAAAATAAAATATTCTAAATTTAGCCAGAAATGGATGACCAAATTGGAAATACACAAAAAACAATTTAACATACTCAATTTAGATCTTTTTGTTGAATAGAAAATATATTATTTATTTTAGTCAATCTTGAATGAAATTTTTTTCAGAGTCTCTTGATCATACAAATAAATATTATTGATACTAAAATAAAATCATAGTTCAAATATTTGGAAAGACAACTAATATGGAGTAAACTGTTATGATCATAAATAATTGGACAACTTAAAAAATATCTAACTTCAATGCAACAACTGAAATATAAATTAAAAAAAAAAGAAAAAAAAGAAAAAAAAGAATAAATAAAAGAAAGAAGAAATAAAAACAAAAAGAAAAGAAATAAGTAAAAGAAAAAAATAAGAAAAAAATATAATAAAAGAAATAAGTAAAAAATATATTAGGTTGTTCTCTCGCCCAATTCATATCAGTGTAAATCTTGATTTCCTGTTTTTTTTTTCTTTGGAGAGTAAACCATAATTAAGAGTCATCTTCACGTATCTCAAAATTTTGTTCCCCGCATCTTGGCGATCCTTAGTTGAATTATTTATAGGTTGGCTGATGATACTTATTGAATAAGCAATATCAAATAATGTGTAAGAGATAAATGAGCTTATCAACTAGCCATTGATACCTTCTCTTGTCAACTAGTGTGCTTTTTTTATTTCAATGCAGTTTCTTTGTAGAGTCTATAGTCATATCAGTAGGTTTGTAGCCAAGAAAATCTATTTTATTTAACATGTTTAGGATATACTTCCTTTGAGATATAATAATTTCTTTATTTGATCTAGTTATTTCTATTATGAGAAAATATTTTACTATCTTGATGTCTTTGTTCTCAAATTTAGTTGTCAGTAAATTTTTAGCTTAATAATTTTTTTTCAATCATCTTCAATTAAAATGATGTGATGATTGCATCTATGTTGACTATGAGAATAATATATTTTTATCCTTAATCTTTAACAAATAAGTATTCATTTGCTATCAAAGTATTAAAATGTTGTATGAATAATCTCTCCTTTGGCCTTATGATCTTTTTTCTTTATATAAACTACAAAAAGAAATATATATAAAGGAATATGGACAAAAGAATATGTACATCAAAGCTGTCCATCAAGGAATCATGGATACGCCGATCTACAACTGTGTCCCCGTGTCGGCCACGTGGACACGATGATATGGTACATACATGCCATGGATATATGTTTGATATGTCACGTGACATATTGTTGACTGATCTGCGTCCGATATGCTACGTGTCATATTAGACGGACATATTGGATATGTATTCAACGTGTATTTATTATGGAAATATTCGGTTTGTTGTAAAATCAACGTGCTATGCCAATAACAACTCCGAGTACCCCTGACAATGCCGTTTGAGTCTAAAAAGGTAATGGCAAGGGAGGTAGGGGGTTGTCTTCCCTTCGGGATTTCGAAGCAGCAACATGGGGGGGAGGGGAGATTTCGAAGCAGTAACATGGGGGGGAGGGGAGATTTCGAAGCAGTAACATGGGGGGGAGGGGAGATTTCGAAGCAGTAACATGGGGGGGAGGGGAGATTTCGAAGCAGTAACATGGGGGGGAGGGGAGATTTCGAAGCAGTAACATGGGGGGGAGGGGAGATTTCGAAGCAGTAACATGGGGGGGAGGGGAGATTTCGAAGCAGTAACATGGGGGGGAGGGGAGATTTCGAAGCAGTAACATGGGAGGAGGGGGGGTGGCACCCAAACCCATTATTTTAATTTTTAATTATAAATTATTTAACAAATATGCAAAATATAATAAACAAATTATTTTGAAGTAAGTAATATAAATATGCATAATTTTTGTAGTATGCAATATGTAATATATACAATATATAAATATGTAATATGTAATATGTAATATGTAAGTATAATAATTTTGGTTTTATAATATAGATTTTTTAATTGCATAATTTTTTTTTAATGTAGAATTATACAATACAATATATTGTAATTCAAAGCCTTCAAGTAATCAATAGAATATTCAAGATGATGATAATGCTCCATTATGGAAGCATTTCATGAAAGATGTAAAATTGGATAAATGAAAAAAAAGGAAGAAATATTGCTTTTCAATGTAATTTTTGTAGACAAATATATAGAGAATTATATTATAGAGTCAAATGTCGCACACTCACTTAAAGAATACGAAATATTCTAAAAGATTCCAAAGAAGTATACTTTTGTATGGAAGAAAGGAGAATATCTTAGATTATTTTAGAATCTTCTTGGATATATGTACTAGAATTCTCTAGATCAATAGGGAAACTTCAAAGGTTTTGGACCCTTCCTTATGCATGTATTTAAGGAGGAGTCGACTTCATTTGTAAGCTATCAAGTTAAGAATTTCTTGTAAGATTTCATTATTCAATAAAATATATATTTTTTATTTTTAAGTGTTTTCTTAATTTTTTTTTGTTTTCAAGTTGTAGGTAGACGCCAAGAATAACAAGCAAGACGAAAGTAAAACTAACTTAGCAACCTCTAAGGGGTAAGTTGTCTAAGTGCCGCACGGGAGCTTAGCGAAAAGACTAAGTCCGTGACAGTTGGTATCAGAGTCGATATTGCAACGTGTGAGAGTAACTTAGTAGATATGATGTCGAGCTCTCATTTGGAGGAAATTGTGGAGCAAGTTCGGGGAATGGACCTTGACCCTTCCGCAAAGGGAAACGGAAAGGACAAGCCTCATGATCCTCTCATAAGCTTGGACAGTCGAATGACCCGGTTATAAGTCGCCACGACAGACACCAAGGAAGGGTTTGATCTCATAGAGCAAAGCATGGAGAAGGTCATGGAGGATTTCAAGATGCAGATCCTAGACTTTTAAGAGGTGATGCAAGGCTTGCCAATCTTAGTGGCGTCGCATGAGGAGTTTATGAAGGTCATGAACATGATCACTAGCTTAGAATCAAGCGTAGAGGTCTTGACCAAGCATGAGAAGGAGCTGAAATAAGAAGTGGCAAATCTACAAGATAGTATTGTCGGCTCAGGTTATGTCCACTCATGATAGAGGTGTCAAACGGGACGTGCCGGGTCGGCTCGACCCATTTTTTTCAGGCCTGGCATGATATAGTAACCGTGTCGTGCATGGACCGGCACAGTATAGTAACCGTGTCGTGCATGGACCGGCACGGTTTTGTAGGGTTCAGCCCGGCACAGGCCCGCGGCACGGTTCGCTGGGTTCGTCCCGATCAGGCCGAACCCTAAATTAAAAAAAATTTAGGGTTTCGGCGCGCACGAAACCCTAATTAAAAAAATTAGGATTTTGGCACGCCCGAAACCCTAATTTAAAAAAAAATTAGGAATCGGCCTGCCCAAAACCCTAATCTAAAAAAATTAGGGTTTCGGCGCCCCAAAACACTAATTAAAAAAAATTGATTTCAGCACGGTACCGTGCCAGGCATGACACTAGGCTCGGTTGGCTTCAGCACGGCACGACACGGCACAAGCCCGGGCACGGGAAATTTTCGTGCTAGGCCGGCCCAGACACGGCTGAATCGTGCCGTTTTCTCGTGCCGGGCTGGGCCGACCTGACCCGGTTGACACCTCTAACTCATGAGTCCCAAAGGGTGGATGTGCTAAAGCCTCACACTTTCATGGGAAAACGAGAGGCTAAAGTGCTTGACAACTATTTGTGGCACATGGAGAGATATCTTGAGGTAATATCACTAACTAATGAGGCGGTGGGTGTACACACTGCTACTCTCTATCTTACTGATAATGCAACTTTATGGTGGCGTATAAAATTTTTGGAGATAGAAAGAGAGACATGTACCATAGACACATGGGTCGATTTCAAGAGAGAGATAAAAAAATAGTTTTATCCAGAAGATGTGGGATACATAGCTCGTAGAAAGATCATGCATTTCAAGCACACGAGATCTATTCGAGACTATGCCAAGGAGTTCTCTTCCTTGATGTCCGGGGCTCCTGATATGAATGAGAATTAACTCTACAATTTTATGGAGAATTTGCAAGGTTGGGCCGAGTAAGAATTGAGAAGATGTGGTGTCCAAGACTTAGCCATGACCATAGTAGTAGTAGAGTGACTCATGGATTTCCGAAGTGGAGACTCTTCTCAAACCAAGTCATCTTTCAAGAGTAGTCATGACAACGATGCCTCTCACATGGATTTCAAGCCAAAAACCAATTGCTTCTTGTGTGATGGACCACACTAGGCACGTGAATGTCCAAAAAGAAAGGCCATAAATGTCATGATCGAGAGGGAGATTGAACAAGAGGATGATGCCTCTCACATGGGGCCAATGCAGCTATTGAATGCTCTTAAGATCAAGCAAGCTAAGGATAAGCCTCAAAGTAGAGTACTCATATACGTGGAGGCCACGGTGAATGAGATGTCTACTAAGACCATGATAGATACTGGTGTCACACATAACTTTGTCTCAAAGGAAGAGGCAAGGAGACTCAAGCTATTAACATCTAATGAAGTAGGATGGTTCAAGGCAGTAAACTCCACTGCCAAGCCATCACACGGAATAGCTTGCGGGGTGACTATGAGGATCGGGATATGGAAAGGCAATGTTAACTTCTCGGTGGTACACATGGATGATTTCCAGATAGTGATCGGGATGAATTTTCTTTACCAGGTAAAAACTGTGTTTATACCTTTTCTACGTTTGGTGGCCATCTTAGAAGAAGGGACTCAATGCATGGTTCCCACAATCATCGAAGGTGAAGCTAAAATGCTTATGCCGTCGACTATGCAATTGGAGAAAGGGTTGAAAAAGAATGATGTGACCTACTTGGCGACCTTAAAGGAAGACCCTAGTGATTCTATGGGAAATTCTATGCTCATGGAAGTCATGAAGGTGTTATACGAATTCAAAGATATAATACCACTGGAGCTACCCAAAAGGCTCTCACCTAGGAGGGAGAAAGATCACAGGATTGAGTTGGAGCCAGGATCAAAACCCCATGTCATGGCGCCCTACAGGATGACACCCTCAGAGTTGGAGGAATTAAGAAGACAGCTGAAGGAATTGTTGGATGTCAGATTCATCCAACCATCTAAGGTTCTATATGGTGCGCCGATCTTGTTCTAAAAGAAGCATGATGGGTTACTGCGAATGTGTATCGATTACTGGGCACTCAACAAGGTAACGATCAAGAACAAATATCTCATTCCTCTTATTGCTGATTTATTTGATAAATTTGATAAAACACGGTACTTCACTAAGTTGAAACTTTGATCGGGGTACTACCAAGTTAGCATAGTTGAAGGAGATGAGACAAAGATCACATGTGTAACAAAGTATGACTTTTATGAATTCCTGTGATGTTCTTTGGTCTTACTAATGTACCTGCTATATTTTGCACTTTGATGAACAAGATATTCTATCTTTTTTTGGATAAATTTGTGGTGGTATATCTAAATGATATTGTTATATATAGCAACACCTTGGAAGAGCATGTTAATCATCTAAGGAAGATGTTCCGGCTACTAAGGCAAAACAAGTTATACGTGAAGAAGGAGAAATATTTTTTTTTCTTTGAGGAAGTGGGTTTTTTGGGACACCGCATCAAGGGTTGCAAGCTCATGATGGATTAAAGCAAGATCAAAGCCATACAGGAATGAGATCCCCCTACTAAGGTACTACAACTAAAGTCTTTCTTGGGCCTAGTTAATTACTATCTACGGTTCATCAGGGGATACTCCGCAAAAGCAGCTCCATTAACAGATATCCTCATGAAGGGTAATGCATGAATATGAGATGAAAAATGCCAATAATCTTTTGAAGACTTGAAGAATATTATAATGAAAGAGCCGGTATTAGTACTATCTGACTACACTAAGGTGTTTGAGGTACACATTGATGCTTCTGACTTTATCATTGGAGGGGTTCTTATGCAAGAGAAATATTCCATAGTTTTTGAAAGCCACAAGCTCAATGACATAGAAAAGCAGTACATGGTCCAAGAGAAGGAGATGCCGATAATCATCCATTGCTTGCGGATGTGGAGACACTATCTCTTAGGATTACACCATAGTGAAGACAGATAATGTTGCTACTAGCTATTTCCAGATCTAGAAGAAACTAAGTCCCAAGCAAGCAATGTGACAAGACTTCCTGGTGGAGTTTGACTACATGTTGCAGTACAATCTAGGCATAGCCAATCACGTAGTTGATGCATTGAGTTGCAAAGCAGAGCTAGCATCTATTACTAGCCAGCCCCAGGGAGAGATGGTGGATCTCATAAAGGAGGGGTTGCAACATGATGCAATGGCCAAGAGTATCATCATATTGGCTCACTAGGGAAAGATTAGGCGGTTTTGGGTAGAGGATGATTTGTTCTATACAAAAGAAAAGCGACTCTGTGCCAAAGTGGGAAAGTATTAGAAGGAATTTTATCAAGGAGTGTCATGACTCCAAATGGGCTGGACACTCAGGACAACGACGCACAAGGATACTACTAGAGTTTATCTACTATTGGCCACAGATAAGGAATGATGTGGAGACTGATGTGAAGATTTGTCTTGTGTGCCAACAAGATAAAGTGGAGCATCATTTGCCCAAGAGATTTCTGGGTCCACTACCTATAGCAGAGCAACCTTGGGAAAGTATTACTATAGACTTTATTATCTGCTTACCCAAGTTCGAGGAAAATGGATCTATCATAGTGGTAGTGAATTGATTTTCAAAGTATGCTACATTCATAGCAGCTCCTAAAGATTGTACGGCAGAAGAGACGGTCAAGTTATTCCTCAATAACGTGGTAAAGTATTGGGGGCTACTGAATCTTATTATTAGTGATCGTGACCCACATTTTACTGGAAAGTTTTAGATGAAGCTCTTCAAATTTATGGGTACGAAACTTCACTTCTCTACTAGTTTTCATCATCGGATTGATGAGCAGAAAAAATGGGTGAATGCATTACTACTGATGTACTTGAGGTACTTTTTGAGTGCCAATCAGATTGATTGGGCCAAATTGCTAGATATGATTCAATTCTCCTAAAATCTACAGAGATGTGAGACAACTAGGATGAGTCCATTCGAGATAGTCATGAGACAACAATTAATGACTCTTCACACCTTAGCCAGAGGATACACAAGGAGGAGTTTAGCAGCTTATAAATTTTTTAAGGGATGACACGAGCAAACTGATATAGCACACTCATTCTTAAGGAAGAATGCTAAGAAAATGAAGAAATGAGCTGACAAGAAAAGAAGACATGTAGAATTTTAAGTTGAAGACTTAGTGCTTGTCAAGTTTCTATCGCAACAATTCAAGTCACTTCGAAAGGTATACAAGAGACTTGTGAGGAAGTATGAATGCTCCTTTCCTATACTTGGATGAGTTGGTAAGGTATCTTATAAAGTTGAGTTACCACTAATATTGAAGATTCATCATGTTCTTCATGTTAGCAATCTAAAGCCTTATCACGAAGATAAAGAAGATCCAGGCCGAGGAGTCTCTATGATGGCCCCCACAGCAATAGTTACCTCATATGATAAGGAGGTGGACTACATCACAGTAGATCGGGACCTAAGAAAGATCAACATTCGGCCCAACATGGAATACTTAGTAAAATAGAGGAGACTACCAGAAAGTAAATCCAGTTGGGAGCTAGCTAATAATTTGTGGCAGTTTTAGGAATAAATCGAGTAGTTCTAGGTAGAAAAATTGACGAGGACGTCTGTAGCATTGGTGGGGGATAATGTCACACTCTCACTCAAAGGATATGAAATGTTTTAAAAGATTTTGAAGAATTTCACACTTGTATGGAAGGAATGAGATTATCCTAGATCATTCTAGAATTCTCTTAGATATATGTAATATAATTCTTTAGACCTATAGGGAACCTTCAAAGGTTTTAGATCTTTTCCTATGCATGTATTTAAGAAGGAAGTGGCATCATTTATAATTCACTAAGTTGAGAGTTTCTTGTAAGATTTCATTATATCATAAAGTGTTTTTTTATTTTCAAGTGCTCTCCCAAATTTTCTTTGTTTTCAAGTTGTGGATAGACGCCAAGCATAATAAGCAAGGCGAAAGTAAGGCTGACTTAGGCAACCTTTGAGGAATAAGTTGCCTAAGTGCCGCACGGGAGCTTAGCGAAAAGACTAAGTTCGTGACACAATGGTCACTTGTTGAAAATTAAAGGGGCTAGGATTGCATCTTGTAAAGTAACGAATCAAAATTTGGCTGATATGTGAAGAGTGATGGGGAAAGCTGAACAAAAGATGAAATAATCTAATCTTAAGCAAGTTCCTTTACCCACAACAAGTGTTGCATATTCTAATTTTGAGAATTCTTCTTCTAGTGCTAGTGCAATTGATCTAAAAAGGAGAAAGGGGCATATGGGATTAATTGAAAAGGTATTCAATATGGGTGCACGTGAAATAGTTGACAGTAAGATAGTTAGGATGTTTTACACTGAGGATTATCTTTTCACTTTGTTAAAAATTTTTATTATACTTGTGTCTTTAAAAATGTAAGTCAACTTCTATGTTATATCCCACCAAGCTATAATGCAATAAGAATAATATTATTGCAATAGGAGAAGAGTAATATTGAGAATTAATTGAAACTAATTTAAGAAGATTTTGAGAAAGGAGTGAGCATTTGCAGTGATGGATGATTAGATGCTCAAAGAAGATCACTTATTACTATCATGACAGTCTCAGAAAGTGGACCAATATTTTTGAAAGCAATAAACTGTGAATGAGAGACTAATGATAAATACTTTATAGCTGATTTGTTGATTAATATTATACAAGAGATTGATTCTCAAAAAGTAGTTCAAGTTATAATTGATAATGCTGCAGCTTACAAAGCTACATGATATATTGTGAAAGTAAAGTTTTGGCATGTCTTTTGGACCCCATCTGTGGTTCATGCTCTCAATCTTATTTTGAAGAATATTTATGCACCAATAATATACTCAAGATATGATGATGTGATAAAATAATGTAGTTGGATCTCTCAGATTTCAAATAATGTCTCTTTCATCAAGAATTTCATTATGAATCATATAATGAGATTGTCGATATTTAATAATCATTATAAGTTGAAGTTACTTTCAGTTGCTGATACACGTTTTGCTTCAATTATTAATATGCTTAAATGATTTAAGATAATAAAAAGAAGCTTAAAGCAATTAGTGATAAGTGAAGAATGATAAATGCATAAAGAAGATGGTTTATTGAAAGCTAAAGAAGTAAAAGCTACAATCTTAAATGTAGACTTTTGGATGGATTTAGATTATATCTTCAGTTTTACTACTCTCATTTATGAGATATTTCGATTAGTTGATACTGACAAACCTTATCTTCATAATATTTATGAGTGGTAGGATTAGATGATTGAAAAAGTGAATGAAGCCATTTATAAGAAAGAATATAAAAGATACATAGAAAATTCAAGGTGTAATTTTAATTTATTAGTAAAATATTTAAGTTTTGATTAAAAATTTTAAATTTTAAATTATATTTGAACCTGTATGAATTATTGTATAATTTTACTTATAGATTTTTTGATATTGTGAATAAAATCTTAGTGAAAAGATGGAATAAAAGTCACATACCTTTATATTCCTCAGCTCATTCCTTAAATTCAAGATAATCCTAAGAGGTTAAATTGTAGACTTTGATAATTTTTATATAAATGATATTCTTTGATTTTTAATTTTTTTATAAATAATATTATAATTCAACTGGTAGGTATTATAGTCAATAATGACTTGATAAATCTCATGATTGTGTTCCATTACATTGAGATTTAGAAATAGTGAGAGAAAAAAAAATTTGAGAAATATTTTTCTAATCAATGTGAAATGAGGTAAGCAAATGACGAGTATGCTATGTTTTTAGTATTTTTGAAAGATTTTTCTAGTAATGATTTTAGCAATGACAGGTGGTATATAAGTCCTATTAAATGATGAGTTATTCATGGAGTTTTTGTTCAATTGCTTCAATCTATAATATTAAAATTATCAGGACGATCTTGTTCATCATCATGTTGTGAAAGAAATTAGAGCATGTATAATTTTATTCATTCCATGAAGAGAAACAAGTTGAGACTATAAAGAGCTAAAAAATTGGTTTATGTACATAATAATCTTCTACTTCTATCAAGGAGATCTCCAAACTATAATGAAGACAAATTTAAAATGTGAGATATTGGAGGTGATGGTTTTGACTCGATAGATATTGAGAATATTGAAATTCTTGAAATCACAGATTTTTCTTTTGATGAACGTGAACTGGTAGTCATTTTATTTGATTCAGAAAGAAATACTAATCTTTTATTTTTATATTTTTTATGTTCGTATTTGGATGTTTGCAAAAATAATGTTTGAGTTTTTTTTTGTTTATCTAAATTATTTTCTAAGGATAATATTTATATTTATTTTTTTTATCATGTTGTATTCCAGCTGTATCTATTTCCTAGTTTTTTAAAATTTGCAGTATCGTATTTCTGTGTGAATATCTGTGTCCGTGATTCTTAGCTGTCCATTATAAAAAGGAATATGGACAACACATCTGTCCATTATACCAAGGAATATTGGGCAGCAAAGCTCTCTATTGTTTCAAGGAGATGAATTGCAAATTTGTCTATTTGCTATCCATTAACAGTCCCCCTCAAATTGATGCAGTATGATCAACAAGCATCAATTTGCTACTTGGGAACCAATGTCGATGATGAGTGAGAGCCTTTGTGACATATCAGGAATTTGCAATTTAGTGAACATGTGTAGAATAGCGATAACATGAGATTCAAAAGCTACACAAATAGAATGACGCTCGACTTCAATATGCTTTATACACTCATGGTAGATAGAATTGGCCTTTATCCGAATAGCACTTGTATTATCAACGTGTAAAGGTATATGATTGGTATCTGAGAAGTCTAACTCAACAAGCAAACCTCAAAGCTAAATAATTTTGGAACGAGCAAGAGACATCGCTTGGTACTCAGATTCTGTAGACTTAGAAATTGTCTTTATTTTTACTCTTTCAAGAGATCAATGTATCACTTAAGAACACTCACCAACTAGTAATGGAGTGACGTGTATCAACACATCCAGCCCAATTAGCATCACTATAAGCAAAAAGAGGAGAATAATTTTTTGCAGGATAGAATAAGCCATGATCAGAAGTGCCTTGAACATAACGGATGATCCTACGAACAACAGCCAAATGAAGATGCTGCGTAGTCTGAAAAAACTGGCTTACTTGTTCAACTTCTACAACAAAAAAAATATCTGGCCTAATGATGGTAAGATAAACAAGGCTACTCACTAATTGTTGATATAAACTGGGATCAACCAGTAAGTCATTTTCCTTTTTGCGAAGCTTGACATTTAATTCTATAAGAGTATTGACTGAGGTAGCATCTTGTAGTCTAGATGTAGCCATCAAATTGCTAGCGTACTTATGTTGATTTAGTGAAATACTAGGACTATGATGCACTTCAAGACTATGAAAATATGTGAGGGCTCCAAAGTCTTTCATATGAAATGATTTTGAAAGATGAGTATTGAGATGAGAAAGTAAAGTAGAATCAGAACCAGTGATCATCGTATCATCAACATAAACCAAAAGGGCAACATTGTCCATGTAGAATTTTGAAGAAATAATGAGGTATCATACTTGTTTTGCTTGAATGAATATTGTAATATAGTCGTTAGAAACTTATCAAACCAGGCTTGTAGAACTTATTTAAGACCATAAAGAGAATGACCAAGTTTACACACATTAGAGGTTGGTGAGAAAAATAATCTTAGGGGTGGCTTCATATAAATACACCCTCTAAAGTCCCTTTGAAGGAAAATATTCTTAACATCAATTTGGTATAGTGGTCAATAATGAGAAGCAGGAAGAGCTAGGATTATATGAACTATAATCATCTTAGGCACAAGAGCGAAAGTCTCTTTATAATTGATATCATATTCTTGATTGTTCCCAATGACAACAAGTCGATTTTTATAACGATCCAAACTTTCATCAGAATAAACCTTGACTGAGTAAGATTATTTGCAACCCAGAGGAACTATAGTAGGAGGACAAGGCTCAGTGTCCCAAGAGTGATATGCCTCTTGTGAGGCAATTTCTTCTTTCATAGTTTGTTGCCAATAGTCATGCTTGACAGCATGTGAGTAACACATGAGGGAATATCAAACTTGGACAATGCAACAGTAAGAGCTGAAACAGAATTGCCAGAAGAAAACTCATACCTATTTTTGAGGTATAGATATTTGAGAAGAAAGGCGTACCAAAGGCTTTGGAGGTGCTGCAATTGATTTGTTCTGGTGCTTGTTAGGATCATATACCTGTTGAACAATCGGAAGAAACTATGAATGGGAATATCTCGTGTACACCATACCTAATATAAAGTGAGAATTGATTTGAGGAAGACTTGAGAATTGTTGCTCGAAGGAGGGGAGAACTACAGTATAAGAAAATGGCACAGATAATACAAGAAAGAAATATTGATTTTCAAAGAAAATAATATTTTTAGAAATACGTATATGATTTAATGTAGAATCATCACAAACAGATCTCTTTTGACACGCATTATATCCTAAAAATATACATTGAATAGATTGTACAGATAATTTATGACGCTCATGAGGAGGTAAATGAACAAAACACACACAACCAAAAATATGCATATTATCATAACTAGGGTTTCTTAGCAAACAAGTGGAAATATGGAGACTCCATATGTAAAACTTGGGAAGGTAAATGATTAATCAAGTGAGTAGCAGTCTTTAGAGTTTCAATCCAGAAGTTAGAAGAAATAGAAGATTTTAACAAGAGAGTACGTATTTTATCAATAAGATGATGATTTTTGTGTTCAACTACTTTATTTTGTTGGGGAGTAGAAGGGCATGGGCATTGATGGATAATACTCATAGAAGGCAAAGAAAAACTTTAAATTTAGTAGGCAAATATTCATCATTAGAATCTGTGCATAGTGTCTTAATATTCATATAAAATTAATTTTCAACAAATGCTAGAAACTTAGTAAAAATATGAAATATCTCAGATTTAGAATGAAGAAAATAAACCTAAGTGAATCTGTTAGGATCATCAATAAAGTCACATAGTATTTAAAATTTTAATGTGAACTAACTGGGGAAGGTCCTCAAACATCACTATGGATAAGATCAAAGGAATAAGAGGCTCTACTAACATGCAAATGAAATGAAAGAATTTTGCTTTTACCAAGCTTACAATAATCACACTCAAGAGATAAAGAAAATTATTCTTTATGATCAAGAATGCTAGAGTTTATAACATAAAATAAGATCTGAACTTTGGAATGACCTAAATGACGATGCCACACTATACTTACATTAGGAACATTATTACAAGTAAAAGACTTAATGGAATGGATTGGAGAAAGTGATAGAATAGGTAAATGTAGTGGAAACAAATGCTACACTTTAGGTCCCTTCGTAATCAGCTCTCCCATTACTTTGTCCTTCACAACACAACCACCGAGAAATTAACAGCACAATTGTTATCAACTAATTGACCAATAAAAATACGCTTCGTAAAAAGTTGGAGAGCAAGAAACACATCAGTAAATATAGAAGAGGCATTTCTCATGGTTGTGATTAGTAGATAACTGTCAATGGCAGTCTGAATGGTAAATTAGTCAGCATATAGCTGAACATGAGATAGAGTTGTGGGAGTATTTGTCAGGTGATTAGAAGTCCCGGAATCTACATGCTAAAAGATAGTAAAATTTTCACCTAAAAATCCTATTGCAGATAATACTGAAATTAGCATATGTTGGACCATTTTAGGGGTCTAGTAAATAGATACAGGTGGTGCAATATCAGAGGTAGCATCCGTGTAAGAGTCATGTGCTGTATAAGTCACCGTTGGAGTATGAAATGCTTGAGCCTGACGATTCTGGGGGTGGATACGATATTATTTGATAATATGATATTTTTTCTTACAATAAGATCAATATTTTTTTGGACAATCGGTAGTAATATGTTCATATTCTTTGCTGCAAAAATATTGTAGATTTTTAGAATTCATAAGTGATCCATAAGCCATAGTTGTCTTTTCAAAATTTCCATGAGAGCTTTCCATAATAGCTTGAGTGCAAAGACGTTCTTTGCGGAGTAACTCGCCAAAATAAATATCAAGAGTGAGAACATGAGATCTATTTATTAAAGAGGAGCAAACTGATTCATACTATGAGCGTAGTTTCATAAGAAACTGATCACTTTGGCCGGTCTTGTGAAGAGTTTGGATAATTGAAAAAGTAGCATCCGAAACATTTGCTGCAACCAAATCAGTATATTCATGTCAAAAAGTAAAAAATGATGAGTAATAGTCTTGGATGGAAAAACTATCATGTTGAAACATATTGGTACATCCGTGATGTGGCTCTAACTGAAAGCGATAAATATGTTGGTACATTTGCTGTAACTAAATCAGTATATTCATGTCAACAAGTAAAACATGATGAGTAATAGTTGGAACTTGTTGAAACATGTTCCAACTGAAAGCGATAAATATCATTATTTTGATGATAAATTTTTTTAAAATAATTCCACATGGATTGAGCGGAGTGATTATTCTGCAAGTTGGTGATGATATGTGATGTGGCTCCACCAAATCAAGTAGCCAAAACATGATTCAAGCATCAAGTACGGTCCAAGAAGGAAAAGATGCAACAACTTTGGACTTGTCAGTGTTAGATGTTGCTACGTCAGTGTTGGATGTTGGTACATCCGTGTTGGATGTTGTTACTGGTACAACATCTGTACCATCAATATGACCCAAAGTTCTTTTTCCTTGAGAAAAAGTTCAAACTGAAAAGGCCGTAATTGTTGCTTGTAGACTTGACACACATTGGTGCAACATCTATTGCAAATAAATTAAACTCAAGACAGCAAAAATTATCTGAAATAAAGAATTGAAAGAAGAACCTCAATCAGAAATTGTCGAAGGATACTATTCCAGCAGAAAAAAAAACTCATAAAACCAAAAAACTAATGCTTTAAAACTGCTTAGAAAGGCTCTAATACCATGTTATAAATAAGCTTAGAAATGTTGTATGAATAGCCTTTTCTTTGTCCTTATGATCTGTCTTATTTATATGAACTACACAAAGGAATATATACAAAAGGAATATGAACAAAAGAATATGGACATCAAAGCTGTCCATTATTCCAAGGATATGGACATTAAAGCGGAAGGAATATGGACAGCAAAGGTGTTTATTATTCCAAGGAGATGGACAGCAAAGCTGTCCATTTGCTATCCATTGATGCTAGCAAACCTATCAAACCATGTGCGAGGAAAAACTGACAATGGCTTCTTTAACTTGCACACCAAGTTTTGGTTTGATCTATTTTCTAGTCTCAGGGGTGTGATCATCTACACTTCCTTTTCAAGATCTTCATTCAAGAATATGTTCTTGATGCTAAATTGATATAGTGACCAATATTGATCCATTCAAGAATATCCCTTAACACTTCAATTGTATTCTATTTGGCATATACGTGATGGTCTCTTGATTGTCAATTTCGTAGGATTGAGTGAATCTTGTGCAATAAGTTTTTCCTTTAAGTTACAATTGCATCTCTTCCCAATGCAAGATTGGTCTCCTTTTCTGCTTATATTGATACCAAAATAGATTATCCCCTTGAAAACAAATTACTTGCTTCCACTTTTTCAGTTGCTGTTAACCAAATGAAGGCAAAAAACTACTCTTCTTTGAGGATCCACCTTTCAGGTTTGTCTCCGTCAAACTTGAGGAGTTCAAGCTTCCGAGGCCTTATATCAAAATGGCTCCTCCCGGTGGATTTGCTGGATGAAGAATTGGACCCGAAGGAATCTTCCTTGCCAGACTGATGATGCTTCCCCTGACCCTCCTTCCCCGGTACCATCAACGACGTTGAACTTTGGTACCCTTGGGATGCCAACTCGTGGGAAATTTGCTCTTGCAGCCGAGGCAACTGTTCAAGCTTCATTTTCAGATTTTGGATGCCTTTTTCCATCATTGGAAGCTTCTGCATATCCCTCTTCAAGGTTGTCACCACTCCGCTAAGCTCCAACATCGATCCCTCAATGGAATCCACCCGAGAGCGAGTGTTCACCATCTATCCCAGGTCTTGCTCTAATACCAAAATGGTAGATCCAAACTGGGACTTGAGAGATCTGGACTCTCCCAAGAGCTTAGGCCCATACAAAAAAAAAAGAGTAATTCTAATCAATCCCTCCCTCTTACAAGGACAGTTACAATTATTGTCTACCACACCACACATCACACACTGATTTTGATAACTGCTTTTCCAAAAATACCTCTTTACACTTCATAAAACAATTTACACTTGGCTCCTGGGTTCCCTCCTAACATACATTACATGAATGGGAGGTCTAACAATGACACTTTAGGAGCCGTGTTTGGCATTTGCTGTGTGCCAGGCCAGGGAATGAAATCCGCATACTGAATTTCATTTGCTGTATACCTAACTTGGCCCGCTTTCAGTTAGGCACGTGCCGGTCATGGGCCTTGATCCCAAATAAAAAAAAATCCCAAATTAGGTTCTTGTGCAACTTATGCATCCCTAATTTCAAAATTTATTTAAATTGAATTTGGGTTGAGTTCGGATTGACCCCCAGCTGATAAAATAAAATAAGTTAAAAAAAATAGTCTTTTTTAAATGTAAAGGCACAATGCCTACTAAGTTGTTGTCATTGCGCCTTTGCCACATGCCATGTGATGTGGCCGTGTGGCCTATCACGTATGTGCTAGTGTGTGTCAATGCAATTTTTTTTAATTTACATGTGGAAGATGGATGCATGCTCATTGGATTTTTATACCAACTATCCTGGATACATTCCAATGGACAAAAGGATTCTCTCCAATTATAATATAAACAAAATTAATTTTAAAAAATTTTATAAATAAGTATTTGATGTTTTTCATTATTCACTTAAACTAAATATTTCTCTTTTCATATCTTTATTAGTGTAGCTTTCTTTCTAAAAAATTAAAGTATTTCTATTTTTTTTTGCATTTAGAATACATTGTTGTATAATATTATTTTTATTAATATTTATAATTTGTAATTAGTGATGGAGAGTATTTGATCTGGTGAATCATGGTGCAAGTTCACAAAATCATGCTAGCTAATAGTGAGTTTATAAATTTACAAGGTAAACTTCAACTCTTAATTTTTTTTTGTTTTAAATAATATATAATTAAAGATTTTTTTTATTAATAACTCTCAAAAAAATATCAAAATGTGATTATAATAAAAATAAAACTAATATTATAGATAATTTTGATGTAGATAATGATAATTTGATTGAAAAATTTGAGATTGATTAGTCTCTTAGTCATAAGTCAATTTAAACATCTAAAAAATCTAGGTTACATAAATAGACATCTCAAAATGAGATTCATTTTTAATATAAAATAAAAGCAATATTATTGTTGCAAAAATATTGATGAGATTGAATATCTTGTGAGACACATCAAATAATGCTATAAAAAATAATGAATTGAATTCTAGGTAAACCTAGCTTGTAGTATGATTATTGAAGTTGGATTAATTATAATTTTAATGACTCTTTTTATTTATCATCATAAGTTTGCTAAATAATGCATTATTAAGTTGATTGTTGGTATGGGCTTTTCATTTTATTTTATGAAATATTTAAGACTAGTTTATTATATGCAAAAATACATTTAACTAACTTATCGTGGGATCCCTAGAATGACATGTAGGATAAATGTAATAAAAACTATGAATTTAAAAAATAATTAGTAATTGATAAATTTTAAAAATATACTCGAGTTGTATCACTGGTATCTGATATATTAATTAGGCATAATGATACTTCTTTTGCATTTTATATATGAGAGCTTCAAGGGTCTTTAAAGAATATAAAAAAATATATTAAAATTTATAGTATAATAATTGATAATGTTTCCAATAATATTGTCACTGTGAATATATTTGTAAGAAACATTAGATGATTTTATGACTGAGATTTTTTATTTTAGATGTATATGTCATATAATTAATCTAATACTACTTATATACTTAAAAATATATTCATCCTTATTAGAATAAATTTAAAAATATATTAAAATGTATTAAACTATTTAGCAAATTATAATAATTTTTTAGTCCATTCAATTCACTAGGTCTAAAAAATATAATTTTTACAAGATGTTTGGCACTATTAAAATTCAACCTACCTGATGATGGATTCATTTATTGGTTATAAATGTGTAATATTTGACTTTATTAATAATAAAATTAATAAAATAATAATTAATAAATCAGATGGAGATGTATGATTTTTTTTAAATTCAATTAAATTTTTTATATTATAATAAATTTGTGTTTGTCTATACACAATATCATATCCTATATTGCTATTTTGTGTATATCCAATATGAGTAGTATATTTGACTAATATAGAAAAATATTCATATTTTGGTAACATGTCTATAATAAAATATATATCTAATTTAGGGTGTCAAACAGGATGTGTCAGGCCGGTCTGGCCTATTTTTTTCATGCCCGTCCATGCTTTCGTGCCGGGCCAGGCATGATATGGTACAGTAACCGTACCTAGCCCGACACGGTTTTGTGGAGTTCAGCCCGTTACGGGCCTGCGACACGATCCGTTGGGTTGGGCCTGGTTGAGCCGAACCCTAAATAAAAAAAAATTAGGGTTTTGGCGTGTGCCATCGTGCTGAACCCCTAATTTTTTTAAAGTAGGGTTTTGGCATGCTTGAAACCCTAATTTAAAAAAAATTAGGATTTCGCGCGACCGAAACCCTAATTTTTTTTAAAATTAGGGTTTCGGCACCCCCGTAACCCTAATTTAAAAAAAATTGGTTTCGGCACGGTATCGTACTGGGCCAGGCGCAGCACGAGGCTCGGTTGGCCTCAGCACGGCATGGCATGATTGTACTGTGGTCGAGCACGACACGAGCCTGGCCACGGGAAATTTCTGTGCCGGACTGGCCTAGGCATGGCTGAATCGTGCCGTGCCTCGTGCCGGCCGGGCCGGTCCGGCCTGCTTGACACCTCTAATCTAATTGCATTAATTGATCCCAAGAATAAGAAAGTAAAATTTATAAATAATTATATTTTTTTAAATATTATAAAAAAGGTATGATAGTTTTAGTAATGTTACGAGCATAAAAATTAATATAATATTAAGAAGTAATATTTTTTTTATTCATTTAGCTAAAAATAAATGATAGGCTGACCTATCAAATAAATATGAGTTGTAATAATAAATTGATATTGATTACTATTTTATTTTATTTCAAAGTGATATGAAGAATTAATAAATATTGAATTGATAAAAATCATATGAATTTATTTTTTTGTGTTAACTAAAATAATACATAATTTATTGATCCTTTTGATATTTAGTATTGTATTAGAATTTATATTTTGTGATTATGGATACTATTTTAGATATTAAAATTAGATTATAACTAAATGTTATTAAATTTATGTCAGAGTAAACTTATCACGGAGAATATAAAAATGATTGTTTAAGTTTTGTTTAATTTGATAATATTTAAATAGTTAATTTTTTCTATAATTTTTTTAATATATTGTTGAGGCAACTGACAAGTATATATCAGATAAACATTAGCACCTAACTTTATTGGAGTATCTACTAATACATAATTTTTTTCAGAGTAGATAATCTTTATCTAAATAAAATATTTGAGTCTCATAAAATTTTTTGTTATAAATTATCTTAATTATTTTTTTCATTATAAAAGGTTGATGTAGATAATAATTTTATTGTTGAGTAATATTATATTTTATTTTCTTATGAGTTGGATTTTAATAATTATTTATTTTTGATTTTTTTGGTTTTCTTAATTTTTGTTTTTGATTTTATATTATCATTTAAGATGTTCAAATACAAATTGAAATTCCTCATTTACAATTATTTTATATTTAAGGAATTTTGTATTAAATGAGATAATAATTTTTATAATTATTTTATAGCTTTATAAGAATTTTTTATTATTTATCTTTTTTCTTTTTGGATTATAATGGTGGGAGTGTGAAACTCAATCTTGTTTTTTTTTTCCTTAAAACTTGCCTACTTGAATTCCACATCCGAATCCCTACTAATTCTTTACTCTTTCTACCTTCTCTTGATGTCTTCCTATTAACATCGAATTGGGTGACGTAAAATCTCTCCAAATTTGCCAAGAATCTCAAAATGCTACTTAGAACTAAAATTTCAGAATGCATAAAATATTTCAATTATTTGAAGATTTCTCTATTTAGCTCAGTATGTAATGCAAATAATTGTGTCCATAGTTTTTGAGGTGCAAAGTGTACTGAGGTGTAAAATTCTTTTAGAGCCTTGAGGCATAAAACACAATTAAGGTGCGAACTTTTTTTTTGAGACGTACTCAACCCAATATATATAAAGATTATATATTCCATAAAATTTTATATATAGTTTTACTATATATATATATATATATGCATGCATATATATGTAAATAAGTATGCATGTATATGTATATGCATATAAATATATGAGTGTATATGTGTGTATACACATGATCTAGTTGTGAAGCTAGTTTCAAGAATAAGTTTTTTGAGCTCATTCCAAGATCGAGCTGCCTGAGCTCATTCCAAGAATGAGCTCTTGAGTTTGTTCCAAGAATGAGTTGTCGAGCTCATTCCAAGGACAAGTTGTCGAGCTCATTCCAAGAACGAGTTGTTGAGCCTGTTCCAAGAATGAGCTACATAACCTTGTTAGAAGGAACAAGCTCCAAGAGCTTGTTTAATGAGGCGAGGCATGCCTGGGTATGAGGGTCACATTTTTTTGGTGCCTCATATCCTTACGGAAATGGTCGTATCTCGCCTTTGTGCAAGGTGCTTTTGTTGGTGCTTTGTGATTTTTGTGCTTTAGGTGTACCTTAGGCATGCCTTTTATAATTATGATTGTGTCAAGATGATTGTATGATGGAAAATCTTAAAAAAATAGTTAACTATATTTTTTATATAAGTTATATTTAGTTTGATAATAGTGCCTGACACAATACATGGTTCCGAATCATTCTTGGAAGTGTTGTGGGCTGGCACGCGCCACGACTCGGGCCTTGCCGGGCCAATCTTTTTTTAGGCTTGACACGACATGGCCTAGCGTGATGGTCAGTGCAAGCTAGTTTTGGCTCAACTGGCCAAATCGACTAGCCAGGTCTAACCTAGGCTAACTTGGACTTACCTATGTTAGCCTGGACAGGCCTTGTCTTGGCATTGCCCGACATGGCCCACCAAAAAGCCTTGCCAACGGGCTGTGCTAGGCTTCCCCTTTTTTGAACTGTACTGGCACGACCTTATCTTTGATAAACATCGTGCTGGGCTAGGCACGATACGGTGGTCCTAACGGACCAAATAAAAATGGGCCGATGCTGCAAGAAATGACTTGTTTAATACCTTTAATTCTCTATGTATAGTAGAGTCAATTGACAATTAATAAATAATTATCAGACAAAAAATAATTTCTTGCATAATTGAAGTATTTGTTGATAAATAAATTTTTTATTGGAGTAAATAATCTTTATATAAAGTATTTGATCTTCTTAATATTTTTTATTTAATATTATGATTACAAATAATTTTTGAGCTGAGTTATTTTCAACTCTTTTTCATTAATAAAAATATTATCCACATTCCACATACATAATAAATAATATCAACTTACCATTTGAATTCCTGTGGAAAAATAAAGATGGGTTGGTATCATAGGTATTAATAATAGATGAAGAATATTATTATTAATATTCATCTATTAATACTATCATAGATGAAGAATATTGTTGAGTTCATCTTCATGAATATCTATTTATAACTAATAATTAATTTTTTCTTAGGTTGAGGTATTAATTCATAGGTATCATTGGAGTGAAGGGGCATTTGCTTCTTGCTTTTCTAATGCGAACTATATTATTATATGTGAGATAATGTCTTGAAAGATGATCTAAATATCTAATATCATCAATCAAAATAGTATAAGAGGTCAAATGAGAAAGAAACCATAAGTATGATAATATCAGTGAAATATTGTGTTGGATATATTTCTTCTATTTTTTTTGGAAAACTATCGGAATATCAAAATCAGAAAAGTTGACTATATGATTATTAAACTCCTTGGAAGATTCTCCTTAGTTCTAAATAGACTACGCATGTTTTATTCTTCTAATATATATTCTAAATCTTAGGTGGTCAAGCATCTATGATCCTAATTCACCATGAGCAAGTAGTGGAGTAGACTTGAGAACTATTAGATTATTCGGACTAAAGAAATATTTTTTTTTTTCAAGGGAACCTTACTCTTTCAAAAGTTAATTTATTCTGTACTTGTTGGTACTTTATAATGATCCAATATGGGTATCATCATAATATGAACCAAAAAAAATTAGATAAAAGTGAATGTAACTCTGTCTTAATTTGATACTCTAGCGAGACTACATAAGAATAAGAAAAAGTATATATCTAGATATATTTTTTGAATTTTTGCTCTACTTAGGCTCGTTAAAAAAATAGCATGCTTTAAAAAGTCATATAATTACTCACTATCATTTTATTAGTCTCAAATAAATAATATTTTATTTTGTTTAGATATTTGAATAGTCACAAAAGACATATGTTGTTGTCTTTAATCTCATAACTTGAATAATCATGTTTTGAGATTTGAATAGTCACGAAAGACATATGATTAGAAAGGATATAAGAAGTTATCTAGTTTGATGAGGTAATTTATTGTTAATAGCACATTTATCCAAAGATAATTGAGAATACTTATACCAAAGAAAAGTATTCAAGATGTCTTAATTAAATATTTATTTATTTTTTTACAATTTCAATTACTTTTAGAGCATAAGTTTTAATATACAATCTCATGATCAATATAATAAATATTGAAAATAAGCAAACATATATTCTAATATATTATTAATTCTATTTTTCTTATTTTATTAAATTAATTTTTTTATTTTTTTATTAAATAATTACAAAATAAAAAAATTTGTGATCAAAAATAAAAAAAAACTAATTGAAGCATTTATTATGATGATCTATAAATATGACAAAATATCTTTAGTTTAATCTCACATAGGTTCTCATATTTTGAATGTATAATATTAAATATTTAAATGGACCCTTATTCACACAAGTATGAGAAGACAAATAAAAAGTTGTAATATGTTTTCCTAACTAATATATCTCATTTTTTTTGTGTAATGATATTTTTTAAATCATGATCCAACATTCTTAATTTTGTTAAAGATGAGAAAAAATGTTCAAAATAAGAAGTAATAACTCAACAATACTCAATACCCAATGAAGTAATCTATCATAGAAGAAAGAGAATATAATTGAAAGAAAAAATAAAATTAAAAGTGAGTATTTATTTTGTAATATAACTCACATAAAGAAGATTAGCAGAGTAATTGAGAATAAAGAAATACTTTAAAATTAAATACTATCATAATTAAAATTTTTTTTTTTGATAGTTTATTATTGATTATTATAGCATTATGGAACAAAAATAAAAAATAATAAAGAAAATAATTAATTATAATATGACTATTAGTTTGAGTATATAATCCAAAAATCTGAAATAGTAATGCACATCATAAGAACTATAACACATGAACAATGAGAAATAATTATTATTGATTTAGAGAGAATTTTTGTGTACTCCTATTTAGTAAGTATTAAAGTGGAGGAAATTTATGAGAATCATTGAAATATTCTTATATCTAACACCTCTCTCAATTTTTTGTAGTATTCTATTTCTCTTCTTTAGAAATAACTATTAATCTCTATTTGATACTGTCACTTGTTCCTTGATTAATATTAATTGTGAGTTGGTGTCACATAAATATCGACACTAATAGTGAGTTTGTGTTACAAAGATTGACATCAACAGTGAGTTGGAGTTGCAATAATGTCGTTTTTTTTTTCTTCCTTGTATGCTTATGATCTTCTGCAACCCCCTTGTTAGGTTTATGGTGCACACAATGATACGTTTATCATGTATGCATATTGTGGGCCTATTATGATGATTAGGGTTTACGGTAATTTTACTTTGATACCATGGTAAATATAACTAAAAAATTAAACATAATTTGATATTAAAATGTTAATGTACAACTAGTAGATAATTTAATATTGGATTGGGCAGCCCACATAGATGGGTGCTTTCATAAAAATAAATAACAAAAACTTAACATAATTATTAGTATAAATGTTTACTGCTCATCACTTTTTTTTTTTTTTTTTTTTGTTAATAATATAAAGGGTTTGCTGATAAATAATCCAATATCTTACAATTTAATATTAGGTTAGTGTGTTTTTATATTTCATATGTTTATATTGAACAATAAGCATTTGAGCTTGTCAAGACTTGAGCCACTTTAGTTACTGTGGACATTACCTTTGTTCTGTAGCCACGATCAACCTTTGCTTTAAAATAGTGAGTTATGGTCAACCAATGGATTGAATGCCTTCATTTTATCTATTATCCTGTTATTTTATGAGGCCTTAATTTTTTAAGATGCTCTCCCATTAAAATGTCATTTTTTTATCAAGTATCTGAGCATAGGCGATGATCCGGGAAGGCTTCCAATTACTTATAACAAGTTGACAACAATTGAATTGTATCAAGTAAGTTTTGAGGATCTAAAGGAGATTCTAGTTATTCTTCGCTTGATAACAAATTCTCCTAATTTAAGGGAACTTCAAATATCTGTGAGTTTATCTATTTACTCTGTCTTAAATCTTTGTGAATTTTATTTATCGCAAGTGAGCTTATTTCGTTTTAAATGTAGTTGTATTATTACATTTGTGCAGGGTTCATCAAACACATTGGCTGCTTTTGAAGAACCTGATCTCGATATTTGGACAAATGAGCGCCTCAAAACTTGCATTTTTAAACAGCTTAAAGTGATAAAGTTGGCAGACATGTGTGGCGTTCCTCATGAGATGCAGCTGATCAAATTTTTACTTGCAAATTCCCCAGTGCTGAAGAGAATGAACGTCACTACTTGTGTTTATGTCAAGGATGGAAGACTGAATATGTTGATTGAATTGGCAAGATTTTGCCGTGCTTCTCCTAAAGCTGAAATTATATTCCATGGAGACTAGTCAGTCCCCTTCGATTCCCTGACACGTGCATTTCTTAAAGCTAATTTGGTAGCGTCGGTAACATTGGCATTCACATGGTCCTTTGATGCAATGATGATTGAATTGCGTGTGTGCTTTCACCTTTAGGTATGTATGTATTGCCCCCAAAACATTACTTTTGAAAATAGTAGTACAGTTGTCAAAGTGGTTTTCAACGGGTATGATCTAGAACTCTTTGGATTTGGGTTTCGTTCTTCAACAATTATTACTGTTTAAATGGAGTTCAAGAAGAGCCAAAATTGATCTAAGGGGATGATGACTCATGTTCTATGTGAGTCTTTGACTTGGCCTAAATATCTTTTCCTTCTTCTTGTCATGACTCTTCCATGAAATTCCATACTCTGATTTTTTTTTTTTTTAATTTTGCTTTTCTTTTTGGAGGATTCTTCACCTGGGCCCAGAAAGATCTATTGCTTGATTCAGCGAGGAAGAATTATCACTTGGATCAGAATATCTCACAAAACAACACAATGATTCATTTACCTCATTTGCAGCGGCTTCTTCTCTCTGAGAGGCTTCCCATTCTCTTCTGACATTTTAGGTCTGCAACTGGGAAGCTGTTGACTGCACAGCAGAGCAACCTGAACCATTTCTTCTAACCAGGGTTGATTGTAACTATTTTTGAGACTTGCAGACTTGACCAATTTCAGAGTCTTTGATCCAGAAATCAATTTTAGTAAGAGAATCCAAACCCAAAAACATTAGTTTTGTCAGATGGTTGGTTTGTTGAAAGATACTCAGTCTATATTGCCATGCAGTACCTCTCATTGTGGTAGTGAAATGCCTGTCTTGGTGATCCAGCAGCTTTGCCAAACTAAAATCACTTACCACAGCTTCATACAAATCATCAAACAGTATGGTAGCTGCCTTTGCATCTCAGAATTATCTCTGGGTTACATTGCTTGTGCAATTCAACTAGCCTCTGGCAGCTCTACTGCTATTCTTTTTATTGCTCCTCAGCTCACTGTCAGTTTTGCATATTAGTGTCCATCAGGCTGTTAGGCAGTCAGGCCATTTCTTTGAGCCGTATTGAGCCATTATTCTGGGCTGGGCCTTACCGGGTTGGCTTGGCACAACCTCCACTGGCTTGCCCTTGCAAGGTGGTGCATGACCCATGCTTGGGCAAGTGTCCCGAGTGGCCTACAGTGCAGGTCTCTCACTCTTTCCTAGCTTTGCTCTTAGTTGTCTTGCCACCTGGTGCCTCATGCCTCATGACTACCATTTGACTGTGGGCTGTTGCCGGTGGGTGATGGCCTTTGGGCCGTTGCCGGTGGGTGACGGCATGTGGGCAGTGCAGTGTGTGAGACTGACCAGGGCGTGGGCAGAATAATGTATGAGACTAATTGGGCGTGGGCAGTGCAGTGTATGAGACTGACTGGGCGTGGGCAGTGCAGTGTATGAGACTGACTGGGCGTGGGCAGTGCAGTGTATGAGACTGACTGGGTGTGGGCAGTGCAGTTTATGAGACTGACTGGGCATGGGCAATTCATGTGAGCCTGATTGGGAGTGTAGGCAGTGCAATGTATGAGACTGATTGGGAGTGTGGGCAGTGCAGTGTATGAGACTGATTGGGCGTGTGGGCAGTGCAGTGTATGAGACTGATTGGGCGTGTGGGCAGTGCAGTGTATGAGACTGATTGGGCGTGTGGGCAGTGCAGTGTATGAGACTGATTGGGCGTGTGGGCAGTGCAGTGTATGAGACTGATTGGGCGTGTGGGCAGTGCAGTGTGCGAGACTGATAGGACGTGGGCAGTGCAGCGTGTGAGATTGATTGGGCATAGGCAGTGCAGTGTGTGACTGATTGGGCGTGGGCAGTGCAGTATGTAAGACTGATTGGGAGTGGACAGTGCAGTGTGTGACTGATTGGGCATGGGCAGTGAATGCGTCTGATTGGGTATGTAAAGTGCAGTGTGTGAGACTGATTGGGCGTGGGCAGTGCAGTATGAGACTGATTGGGCGTGGGCAGTGCAGTATGAGACTGATTGGGCGTGAGCAGTGCAGTGTGAGGCTGATTGCGAGTGGGCAGTGCAGTGTGTGACTGGGCGTGGGCAGTGCAGTGTGAGGTTGATTGGGCGTGGGTAGTGTAGTAGTGTAGTGTGTGATAATAAAAGTGATCACATTTAAACTAATTTGTATTATTAAATTTACAATGTAATAAATGCATCAAATATGAAAATTTATACTTATTAAATCTTCTATAATTATTCTTATCGGAAAATGGATATTATTATATTATTTTGATTAGTCTATATACATGAGCTTAATGATATAATATTATAATGATGTTTAATTTTTTTAATTATTACTTAATTTTTTGTGAACTATATCATAGTATTATTGAGACAATATTCTAGAAATTTTGTTATAATAGAATTAATAATTGTTGATTGTATATAAAAGAGGCTATTGAAGATGAGCTGGAATCAATTTTAGTTAAATGATAATGAGATTGTCCAAGGTTTAATGCTCCAAGAAATCTTGATGTATTATTCAATATATATTTTAAGGTAATTGGGTTGCTAATAGTTTTATAATAATATGTTTTTTATAATATTTATATTAGGCTAATTTTTTTATCCCTCTTCTAGTGTTTTTCTTATTTATTATATTGAAGCGAGTTTGTCAAATAAAAGTGCATTAATTAATATTATTTTTTCTTATTGAGGGAGGGACAATATAAGATGTTAGGGTCCCAAAAATGTCAAAAATATAAAATTTATTATTTGTATCAAATTTATTATTTGTATCAAATCTATTATTTGTATCAAATCTATTATTTTATCATTTAGATAACTATTATTCATTTTCATTTTTTTTTTGAAAAAAATATCACTTGAAAAATTTAATAATTATTTATTTGATACATATGTCATTAAAATAAATACTAAAAAAAAAATAAATAGATCATTTATGTGATACTACATGCTTGTCGGCTATAACAATATTATTTCTTAAATATCTTTTAGGTTATAAATAATTAAGTTTTGAAATGATAAAAATTCTAAACTTACCAAGAAATATGGAGAGAAGAGATGAAAGAGAATTACTTAAACAAATAATTAAGTTATTAATTTTTATGAATATTTGAATGGGTAGATCCTAGAATAATTTTTGTGTCATCAATAGTAGCCTTTAAAGTAATAGTTATTATATTAAAATTGATGATTCAATTATTTAAATAAAATAGTTGAATTGCCCCTTAGCCAAGCTATTTACCCAAATTGGTGCTGGGACAAGACAAGCCTAAATCAAATATTTCAAGTCTATTTGTAAAATATTCTAACTTTTAATCATTATTAATTATCAAATGAATTCTCACATTAATACTAGATGCGTGGATATAATTTGTGTGGTGGAGAATTACCTATGATTAGTATACATATTATTCTCCTCATTTATTTTTATCGTAAAATAAAAAGAACAATAACATCTTAAGTGTAAGCTGTATTGTAATTTTTATTTTTATTTATATTTCAAGAAAGTCTTTTGTTTGAATATTTTATTTTCAATAAAGAGGTAATGAATGAATATTTTTTAAACACAATTTTATGAATACAAAAAAAGAGATACAAAATCTAACTAGCTGAAATGCTAAATCCCATAAAACCCCCATCCTTATATATTGTGAATGTTTGCATAATGAATAAATATAAATTTACCTATGGGTCTACTATTGATTTTAACTAGAACTTGGAATACAAAAAAAGTAGAAGCATATGTAAAGATGTAAAAATTCTAGTTAAGCTTCCTTTTCGTTATGTTCTTCGTTACAACCTTGTGATTCATTGAATGCCTCTTTCATGTGGACAAGACACCAGAGATAACATGCATGTCTATAGGACATTGTGGACAATATTTATAAGAGCATCATCTTATAATTCAATTTTAATGATGCTTCCGAAAACATCATTGAACCTAAATTATTCATTATGTTTTTTTAATATCATTGGATGTATAGGCACATAGATGGAGATTTTGATACGCATCATAAAATAAGTGTCATTGTATGTCTTCATTTTTGGCGCATAAAGGATACTTTCGGTAAGTATCATCTATTTCTTTTTTCATTCATATAGTTCCTCAAAATGTCTATGTGCCAAGATACTATAAATTAATATATTCCATACTTTTCCTTTTGTGTTATTGTCATAATTATATTTGTCATCAGAATTACTATTCAAAAAATATTTTTTTTCAATGAAGATAAATTTTCTCTAAATCTTGTATCATTTATTTCCTTTTATATTTTCCATGTAATATATAATATAAAATAATCTTTAGCCATTTAGGCTCTACTTCTACATTGATACTATATAAATTTGAAAGCAAAAATAATTGCTCTACCAATTTATTTGTAAAATAATTATTTGGATAAAATTCTACCACACTCGCATAGCATTTTTGCATTGGAAAAATAAATAATGGCTTGTTTCCTCATTACAACAATTAATACATTTCAAAACTAAGAGAAACCCTTTATGTTTTAGGATATTTTCAATGGGGATCAACAAATTAAGTATTCTCCACACACAAAAAGATTTCTTTTGGGATATATTATCATACCAAATGATCTCAAAAATATTATCTTTATTGGCCTTATTTATTCTGAAGTCCCATGCATTTAAAAAAAAAAAAAAAAAAAATCTTCTTTTAATAGCAACCCATATGGGTTCATCTTGATGACTTCTTAGTATCCTATTAATTTTCTCAATTATTGTGTTTGTGGATATATTATGTAACTTTTCAACATTCCATCCACATACTAAAAAAAAAACTTTGACTTCGGTATCTAAAGTTCCTCCTTCTATGTGGCTCAAAAGTTTGTTAGATCTCATTCACTTAACATACCAAAAAGATATGTCACCTTTACTTAATTTCCATGCAATTTGTTAATCGGTTGTGGAGCTTTTATCTTTCTCCACACTAGTGTGTCAATGTATTAGTCATTAGATTTGAGAAAATCATGCTCGAAACATCTACCTTTTAGGAATTTATTAAGTAAAGAGTCTTTAGTGTTTAGAAGAATACCATGACATTTGTCATATCATTCATTATAACAAGAATTCTCAAAACATGTTTTCATGGATGAATTTAGAACACTAAAATTTTTTTGGAGAAATTATCACCATGTGGTAATATGCAAAAACTCTAGTGGAAATAATTTTGACATAGTTGAATTCCTCTTGTTGAGATCTTAAATTTGTTAAATCATATCATATACTTCAAACTAATCATCATTTGATAAACTTCAATTTGATATTGTCAGAAGGTTAGTTGAATAATATATCATATAATATATCAATTTGGTCTTGACATGAGGAATCCAACATCAGAATTATTTTCATTGGAGTTTTCACACATCACCACATGTTGATAGTTTCTTTCAAAGTTATTTTTTGGGTGTTCTAAATTCATAAATGCAAACATATTTTGAGAATTCTTGCTATATTAAGTGATATGAAAGATGACATGGCATCTTTCTAAGTTTGAATACTAACATTAATAATTATGACAATTAAAGCATTAAGATGAAGACTCTCCATGGTATGCATAATATTTAAAATATCATATGATGATGGTTTTGAGAAGATAATGAAGTAGTGCTAACTACAATCAAAGGGACAAGTTGACATATATGAGAAAGAAATATAGGAAAGCTATTTTCTTCATCTATCAAGCATTAGATGAAGATAGTTTAGAGAAGATTTCAAGGGTCAATTTTGCCAATGAAGCATATGAAAAACTACAATGTATTTTAAAGTTTCTAAGCAAGTGAAGAGGGTCCATATATAAATATTAAGAGGTGAATTTGAATTCATACTAATGAAAGTATCATAGTTTATTTCTAATTATTTCTCAAGAGTGCTAGCTATTTTTAATCATTTGAAAAGAAATGATAAAAAGTTAGAAGTTATTAAAATAATAGAAAAGAAACAATGTTTATCGAAGCTTAAATTTGAGTACATTGTCATGATGATCGAAGATACAAAAGATTTGGAGGAAATCAAGAAACTGTGATCAAGCAACTCTAAGGATCACTAGAAACATACGAGGAAAACACCAAAATAAGTAATAGATTACTAAGCAACTTCTCAAGATACAATTCAAAGTCATACATGAAAGTCAAGATAATAAAATAAACCAACATAGCCAAGTCAGGGGTAGAAACCATGAATATAGTGTAAGTCACATTAATGGACGAGGTTGAAAGTACAATAATTCCAACAATACCTATGAAAATGGAAGCTTAATTTGTGGTTGTGGAAGAGGAAATATATATTATAAGTATGAAAACAATCAAGTTCGATGATATAATCATCAAAAGTTTGGTCATTATTCTTTAGAAATTAGAACTCATAATAATATAATTAAAGAGAAAGCTAACTACATAGAGAAGAAAGATAAATTTGATGATAAAGGAAATACTTTTTCCTAAACAAAAGGGAATTGGCTATGTCCAAGAAAATTCATGGTATCTTTACATTAGTGCAAGAAATCACTTATGGAAGAAAATTTTTTTTTGTGGAGTTAAAATGAATCAATAAATAAAAATATCTCATTTGGATAAGAATCTTTATTAATAATGGAAGAAAGTGCCAGTATTCTTATTTAAAAGATGAGAGATATCAATTTATTTCAAATATTTATTATGCTCCCAACATGAAAAGAAATATCTCGAGCTTGGGATTATTGTTGGAAAAAAGTTATGACATTTATATAAAGGATCATAATATTTCTATAAATGATGACAATAATAACCTTTTTATATCTAAAATCTTGTTATAGATATACATCATAACTATGATACCTAAAAACTTGCATACAAAATAACATGTAAGAAATCACTTATAAGTCAAAATTTACTATCTAAGAAGATGATGATGAAAATACTTTCACATTAACTATACTAATCAAAGTTGTGAAGGGGTTCTAGCTAGAAAGTAATTCAAAAAAAAATTTCCAAAGGAGTTAGACTCAAGAGTTAAGAAGCTGCTTGAACTCATTCTAGTTGGTGTGTGCATACTAATAAAACCAAGTTCTTTTGGAAAACATAATTATTTCCTTAGCTTCATTGATATTTTTTTTCCAAAAAAACCTAGATATACTTTATGAAGAAAAATTCAAAAGTTTTTCAAGTCTTCAAGTAGTTCAAAATTAGTTGAGAAAAAAAGTAGAAGAAAAATTATAGCTTTGAGATTTGATCAAATTGTAGCATTTATATCCAAGGAGTTTCAAGAGTTCTATGAAGTTAATGAAATTCATCATTCAATGACAATTTAATTATTCTTCAAAAAAAAAAATGGTGTAACAGAAATAACAAATCAAACTATGATCAACATAATTCTGAACATGCGTAAAAAGTAAGATATTATCCAAATAGTTTTGGGCTGAAGCAATAATATGTATGGTTTACTTGTCCAATTAATCTTTAAAAAGAGATGTTTGGGGAAAAAATACAAGAAGTATGAAGTGGAAGAAAATTGATGATAAATTGAGAAAATATACAAAAAGTATGTGTAAAAGTAAGACATCTCACACTTTAGAGTCTTTAGAAGTATAGCCCATGTTCACATATGAGATGAGTAAAGAACATACATTGGTGATAAAAGTAAGAGTTTCATCTTCAATGTCTATCTTTCAAATTCAAAAGGTTACAAGCTATACAATCATAATAACAAAAAGATTATGATTAACTAAGATTTGATATTTGAAAAAGAAGAAATATGAGATTTAGCATCTCATATAGATAATACAAATTTCTCTCTTCCATTTGATGATGAGGTAACACAAATAGAATACCATAGAAAAGCCCAAAAAGAGCCAATGCATCAAACTACTTCTCTAACACCAATATCATCATCTTCAAGTGGAAATGAAATTGAATGATCTGTGCAATGCATAAGAAGCCTTTCAGATCTCTAAGAGGTAACCAAATTAAAAAGATAATCCCACATGTTTTATGTCAATTTTTTGTTTGTGATTAAGTAAACTCTCATGAAGCTACAAAGGAAAAGAAGTGGAGTCATGTGATAATCGAAGAAATCAAGTCTATTGAGAAGAATGATCCTTGGGAATTAATTTCACTTCGTAAAGAACACAGGGCAATAAGTGTCAAATGGATATGTAAAATAAAGCAAAATGCTAAAGGAAAGATTGAAAGGCATAAGACAAGGTTAGTTGCAAAAGAATATAGTCAAATGACTAGGATTGACTATTCTAAGATATTTTTTATTGTTGTTTGGTTAGAAACTAAAAGATTGATTATTTCTTTGGAAGCTCAAAAAAAGAAAGATACATTATATGGATATAAAATCTATATTTCTAAATGGAGTACTTGAAGAGTAAGTTTATATTCAGTAACCACTGGGCAACAAAGTAAAATAAAATTAAATAAAATAAAATAAATAAAAAACCATTGGGCTACGAAGTAAAAAATCATCAATATAAGGTACTAAAATTAAAGAAAGCTCTTTTAATATTAAAACAAGAACCAAGGGCATAAAATAGCCAAATGGAAAAATACTTCTAAATGAATAGCTTCATCAAATATTCTTATGAACATGCTTTATATATCAAGATCAAAGATAAAGATATTTTGATCATGTGTCATTATGTAGATGTTTTGATATTCACTGGAAGCAACCCAAGTATGCTCATTGAATTCAAGGAAGTGATGACCAAGAAATTTGAGATAAAAGATATGAGGCTCATAGCATAATACCTTAGAATTGAAATAAAGTAACAAAATAATTGAATTTTCATTTCACAAGAAAACAATGAAATAAGATCCAAAGAAGTTCAAGATGAAAAACTTTAAACCAAAAAGCACACTAATGAGATATAAAGTCAAGTTGTCCATATATGAAAGCAAAAGTGTTGATCTAACATTCTTCAAAAGTTTGGTGAAAAGTTAATGCTACCTCACTTACATGAGGCATGATATTCTTCACGTAATCATATTGATTAGTAACTATTTAGAATATTCATCAGCCACTTATTTCAAAATTGCAAAGAGAATTATTTGCTATATGAAAGGTACTATTAACTTTGTTGGATATAGTGATAGTAATTGAGGTAGAGGCATTGATAATCAAATGAGCACTACTAAGTTCATTTCTTCATGGGAGACACTACTTTCATATGATATTGAAGAAATAATTGATAGCCACATTAACTACTTGTGAAGCAAAATACGTTACTACAACCTTTTGTATTTGTCATACAATTTGGCTTAGAAATATAATGAAGGAAATAAACTTGGCATAAGAAGAGCTGACCAAGATTTGTGTCAACAACAAATCATCTATTAATTTATCAAATAATCTATTATTCTATGATCGAAACAAGCACATTTGATATTCACTATTATTATATAAAGGAGTGCATTGCAAGAAAGGATGTGTAAGTTGAATATGTTGTGGGTATTTTTACCAAGTAATTGATAAAGGAAGCCTTCACAAAGTTGAAGAACTTGTTAGGAGTCACAAGATCAAGTTTAAGTGAGAATGTTGGATCATAAACTTGATTTGAAGTCCAAACTAAAGTTCAAATCCATTTCAAGAATATTCTAGATTTTAATTATTATTTATTATCAAATTAATTCTCATATAAATACTAGATGTGTAGTAATTTGTGTGATAGAGAATTACCTAGAATTATTATAAATACTCATATCTCCCATTTGTTTTTTATCATAAAATAATAAAAAAAGAACAATAAATTCCTAAGTATGAGTTGTATTGTAATTTTTATTTTTGTTTTAGGAAAGCCTTTCATTTAAGTGTTTTAATTCTAAGCATGACAGCATGGGTGGCACAATGCCTAACCCCATAGGTCTGAGATGATCCACAACTTCTTGCCATGCTAGCTTGTATCTCTACTAGAATTGACATTAACAAGATATGGATCCTTTCTCAAACACAAATTTGTGCTAGGGCATGGCTTGTGATTGGTTGGGTCAGAATGACAAGCATAACTCTGTGGGTCAGTGCCCATGCATGATTCTAGATCATCAAGGCCATATCAGACCTATACATATAGGTTTATGTTTATATGTATATATATACATTTATACGTATAGGTTTATGTATAGGCTTATATATATATTTGTTTATACACACACACACACACACACACACACACACACACACACACACACACACACACACATATAACTCAATGCAAATCTAAACCCATACATATATATATATAATTTATATAGATAAGATTTTAAAAATATTTATACATATAGGTTTATATATAGTTAAATATATATATTTTTTATATATTGGTTTATGTATAGGTTTACACACACGCTATAAGAGCATCCCATCCTCTTATTTGTTTAAATATCTATATATATCTTTTCTAGAAACATATTTTCTACTGTGGCATATTAAAAATGTAAAGACTTAAAAATATGCTCATGTTCCAAGATAGTTCCTAAGTTACAACTGGGTGTGAAAAAGCTGTAAGAAAAATGTTTTCATTGCAAGTTGTGAGAACACTAGAAAAGACTTAAAAATTACACACCTCATTTATGCGGATGATCTAATTATCTTTTCTAAGGGGGATCTCTCTTGTATAAATATCATCCTAAAGTCTCTAGAAGAATTTGCAACATCATTGGGTATTTGCATTAATTTCACCAAATCGAATATCTTCTTTGGTGGGGTAAAACCAAAAATTAAAAGAGAAATTCTGGATAAATCTGGTTTTATAGAAGGCTCACTCCCATTCATCTTCCTCGGTGTTCCTTTATCTTTGAGTAGACTGGTCACAACACAGTTTTCTCCTCTGCTATCAAGAATTATAGTTTCTATACACCAATGGGTAACAAAAATTGTATCCTTTGTGGGAAGATTAGAATTGTTACGAACGATCATCCAAGGAATAGAAGGATATATTCCTTTTACCTTTCAAAATAATTAATGTGATTGAAAATACATGTAGAAAGTTCTTATGGGGTGCCCCAAAGAAAGGTCTAATGGGGTGCCCCAAAGAATATCTTCTACCTTTCAAACCAAGAGTTGCTTGGAAAAAAGTATGTATGCCCACTTCTAATGGTGGGCTTGGTATTCTTGGCATAACAAACTGGAATAAGGCTTTCTTCATTAAACTCATTTGGCGAATACACATGAATGAAGACTCATTCTGGATTAAGTGGATACACCACTACTATCTCAATTCCACTAATATCTGAAATTATGAAATAACTAAGCAAGATTCTTCTTTTTGGAAATCCCTAATTTTAGGTAGGGATATCTTATAGGAAAATCTAGGGGAAAAAACCAAGTGAAAACATTATTCAATACTTGGGTAGTAAAGAAAAGCTGGTTTCTGAAGCTTATAAATACATTTTTGGAATTAATTTGATGAAACCTAAAAAATGGGCAGAAATCATTTGGTTTCCCAACCATATTCCAAAACAAGCCGCATTTCTCTGGACATCCAAAGCTGGAAAAATCAATACCAAGGGTTGCCTATTTGCAACCCCAAAAAATATGAATTGTGAATTTTGTACCCAACCAGAATCTCTTAAGCATTTATTTTTTGAATGTCAATTTTCAAAATCCTCAATCCTCAATTGCCTCAAAAGGAAGTATTCAGCCAACACTACTTGTGACTATATAAAGAAAGCTGGTTTCGCTGCAGCTATTTATTACTTATGGAAGGAAAGAAATCAAAGATGGCACGAAGAAAAGTCTCAAGACCTTGATTTGATATCAGGAAGATAAAAATAGACACTTTTCTTGTATTTCAAGAAGATTGTATTAGATTGAAACTTGTTTAGGATGGACAAATTTTGATAGTGCATGTTCATTATATATATATATATATATTCACATGCTAGAAATATTTTCACCTTCAATGATCCCAAAGGTCCATCTTTAACCAATCTTAAAATTTATTATAGATTTATATGACATTGGTATAAGTGCCAAAGATAGATCTGGTTCATATCTGAAGGATGTTTTCATTTATAAGGTAAGGTATTGATAATATTTGATTCGTACCATTGTAGTGGAGTAGAGACAGTATTAATAATGTAAAGGTTATCTTTTAAAGTACCAGGATAGATAAACTTCTTGTTCAAGTAAAATTTGAAAAAATTATTAAATAAAAAGAAAAATACACCCCTACACCAAACTAGAAACAAAAAATCAAGTTTTTTTATTGAATGTACATAAAGACAATCTTTAAAAAATATCTTTCTCAAATTGAAGTAATTATTCTTACACTACAATAGCCACTACTTTTATAGTATTTTCCAAGTGAAAATCAATCTCATCATCACTAAGTTGCCTAGGTTTTTAGAACTACTATAAATATTTTCAAACATGATTAGTGGTGTTCATATCTACACACTAGGTATTCATAGATGTCATCACTAAATATGCTTTAGCTACTAGTAATTGAGATTTACCTTGATTGTGCACCTTATTGAGATAAACCAAGCACTCCTTTTTCTAGTGTTCTCACAACTTGCAATGAAAACATTTTTCTTACAGCTTTTTCACACCCAGTTGTAACTTAGGAACTATCTTGGAACATGAGCATATTTTTGAAATTTCTTCCTCTTCTTACCTTTTAATTTAGAAGAAGTCATTTCAATCATAAACACTCATAATAGTTTTCTAATAATATTTTTAGTCAATACTAATTCTTTAAGTAATTATGGCAATGTCCAATCAAGTTTATTCATGTTATAGTTTAGGTAGAATTTCTTATAAGGATCTAGTAGTGATGAAAGTATATTATCAATCTGATAATCCACATCAATCTCAACTCTAAAGATCTCTAATTCATTCAAATAACCAAGCATCTTTAGGACATGATCCCTTGCTGAGGTGTTTTCGACTATATTAGTATTCATGAGATCTCTCATAGCTTTGTATCTAGCAAAATGAGTCTAATCACCAAGTATTTATTCGATATTTTACATTATATTATATGTAGTAATCATGGAATAGTGCTGACCTTAAAGTATATTTATCATAGAAGCCAAAATATAACACATTGACTTCTCATCAACCTTTACCCATTTATCATAAGGCTTAGCTTCCTCATCGGCTCCCCTTCATGAGGTTCTAGACATAGATCTATTAATTTAAATTTGTAATTCTCAATAGTTAGAACAATGTAAAGGTTTTTTTTTCAATCTATATTATTGATCCCATCGAGTTTATTCTTTTTTAGAATAGTGACTAGTGGGATGGATGACATTTTATTTTAAACACCTAAAAATTTATGATGAGTTTATTAGATTGAATTCCATCACATGAATTGATTCTCTCCATCAATTCATGAATGAATTCATCATCACTCTGACATTATATATGAATAGTATACTTCGATGAAAGGACATCTACTATTTATTATTTGTTTAAATAGGTCAATTCATATTAATCTTGCTATCAATATAGTAGATAATATCAAACAAGATTAAACTGATGACTTATCTTTAATTCTACAAATAATAGTAGTGATCAGATGGAGAGGATGTTATTATTTATTACTAAGTATAAATAATCACCAAATTTTAAAATGATTGATCCTTAAATAAATCCTTTAGATGGAAAAGTAATTTATTTAAATAATTTATATAAATACCTTATAGTGATTTGTGCTAAATATACCTACAAACTAGTTAGTCCAATAGGGGTTAAGATACTAAGGTCAACATGCTAACCGACTTACATATTCTTCAAACTAGTGATGGAGATCATGAGATTCATTCTTGATGAACTTTCTCAACCACTTAAATACTTCAAAATTGAGTGTTTTTATATTCTTCCTTTTTAAAATAAAATATGAGTTTATATTCATAATACTATGATTTTATGAAACATGTATGTATGAAGGTTATGCGAATTAATTATGCGAATTAATACTATGATTTATTTAAATAATTTTACCAAGGCTTTGTATCCTCAAATTAAAGGTGTAGCCTTTTTATAAATCCATAAATTTTGGGCTATATAAAGTTACAGAGTCAAAACTATTAAGGTCAAAGATACTGTAATTATCCAATGGCATAACTTTTAGACATATAATATTACAAAGGGTATTGCTCGAGCATGACTACTTCCCAAGGAAATGACTCTTTCCCTTAGGAGAAGAAACAACTACAACATTGATGTATAGGCTAATTGTCAAAGCCACAGTCATTCACAGTGTCATGACTATTTGATACATGAGAGAGACCAAAGCCAAAATCATGATCATTTCCAGTGTCATGACTATTTGATACAAAAGAAAAAATACGGTCAAAGCTATGGCCATTACCAACAAGACAGCCATATGATGCAAAAGAATGATCAAAACCAAAGTCATGGTCATTTCTAGTGTTATGACTTTGTCTTATAGAGATAATGCACAAGTTATGTATATTTCCTAGTACCTATACTTTGTGTTATGAAAGATTAAGAGGTATTCATAGTCCATAGTCACTTCCAAAGACATGACCTCGAGCTCAAAGTCATAGTATCTTTCCAAAGCTATAACTTTGTACTTGGAAAAATACTAAAATTATAAAGTACAAAAGAAAAAAGGATTTAACTTCGAAATTTAAAAATTTCAATTCTTATTTATGCACTAAGAGCAAAGCAAAGCACAATAATAACCCTAGAATGGATTTTATCACTCCCTAATGGATCCCCAAGCAATCAAAGGATGTACGATATAAACTAAATCTTATTGTTGGGGAGTTTGAATATCAAACCTCTCTCTCTAAGTTTGATTCATAAAATCAACCATAATTATTATTTGTATCATAGATCCTCATAAGAGTTGTCATTGGGAACCCAAGATTCATGAGACTTTTTTTCATATATCTTATTTAATCTCTCCCCATTATTAGACTAAATTGAGGGTTAGGGTTTGTATAATTTTGATTTATGTGATGTATTTATAGTTTCATAAATAATTGATCTATTTGATTTATATTGTGAAATGAATATTGATGTAAATAGTAATTAAATAGAACTTCAATTAGCGGTTTGATAATTGGCGGGTTTGTGCATGTTGTCATGATTAGATAATGATATATAAATCATGAGGCTCACTTATACATATGGTAAAAAGGAAGTGATAACCATTCTAATAATGATGTATGAGATACATATATATTTTAAAATCTATAATTAAGGTATATTAATTAATGTGAATATGGTGCTCACATAGTTTAAAGCATGAATAATTTAATAAGTCACACCAATATACATGTCTTTCAATAACTTTTTTTCAATTGATGTGGATAATTTTATTGTGATTATGTGAGTTGTATTGTCACTATGGAGGATGGTGACAAATAATCTATAAGACATATGTACATAGTTGTAACTCACAAGGTGGTGATAACCCTTTGAGTTTCTTTAACATATATAGTTTCCATCAGTAAGATTTGAAAAAAAATATTTTTTAATTGTACAAGTATAATGCTTTCAAAGACAAAAGTATAAAACTAAATTAATTCTTAGGTTTAATGATACTCGAGGGCAGAGAATAAGAAAGTACATATAAAACAACTATTAAGGATAGTTGATGAGTTGTCTAAAAGGTATGTGTTGGAACTATGTTTATAGTGAAAACTATTTTTGATTTTTTTTGATTGGATCGTTGAATTCAATTTGTTCTTTTTAATAAGTCAATTTACAATAATATAATTTTGCATTTAAAATTGTTATACATGTGTCTTTTATTCTACATAATAGATGATTTGGTGCATAGAGTTTGACTTCTAGACACAAGAACAAATTATCTTTTTTATAGAATATAAGCCTATTGTTCACAATCTAGTTGGAGTTAGACACTATATTGGTAAGATTATAGCATAAGATTTAAGTAAGTCTATCTTGACTATTAGGAATGGTGAATTCTAACTCCTTGTGCAAATACACTTATGTGTATTAAATTAGACCATCACGATGTAATTATTTTATATTGACATATAAAATAAAAACACATCATCATTATTGTAAATACCATTGCTCATTATCTTGAAATAATTAACGACACATATTCTTGTTACTAGTTATTCTGATTCTAATAAAGTATGAAATTTATAAATAGATTAATAAACTCAGTGGGTTGGATAACTTTATCAAGTATTTCATGAATATTAATTATTGATAGAATTTATTTCTTATCAAATTAATTAATGATACCCCTCTAGGATACTTAAAAGTTTTGATATTATCAAACCTTGTAGGTTAATTTTGATCCAACATATCAAATAAGTTAAGCGAAAGGTTTCAAAGAAATAATAAGAGATAGATTGAATTAAATTATCAGTAATTTAATTCAATTGATGAATATCTATAATCATAACATATTGAGTTTAATAAGTATTAAATAATAATAGCCTTGAATTAGTGATGGTGCACAAATAATAATTCTATAGAGGAATCAATTATAATGAATATAAATGGCACAACATAATTTTCATTGGGAGCCAAAAATCATATTTATGTCAGTCCCTTCTATATCATGATCTAGTGCTATAAGAGGTATTTAAATTATAATTAAAGATTTTATTTATTTGTTTAGAGTAAATATGTATGTAAAATTAGATAAATTAATTTGATTAAAATTGTATTAATTAATTTTATTAATTAATTTGAATAAAATTCAAGTTAATTATTTGATTATATATATATATATATATAATCTTTATAATATTAATTTAAATATTAAATAAAAGAAAAATGATATCTCACTTTTTAAAGTGACATGACGTGTCCTTTTTTTTGGTTTTTCGAATGAGTTCTATGGTAGAAGAAAGAGAAAGCCACACTTTTGCTTCTTCCTAAAGAAATTGAAGTGGGACATATGGCATATGAGATTGGGTACATATAGAGCTGATGATTTTAAGGTATTTAATCAATGTAGTTACATTAATATTCATTCCTAAAGAAAGAAAATAAATCATATGATATTAATCCATATGTATTATCTTAAGAATCTCTAATAGTATGGACTTATGAAAGAACCTCAAATAGAGCTAATTTATTGACTTGATGATTAAGTAATATGGCTGCAGTTAGGAGGGGACCATCATTGGGATGAGCTCAATGTTGATGTAGTATATAATTTGTTTAGTAATCTATTAAACCATGTGTTTTCTTGTTTCTTTATTATCTTTAAAGGTTCATATATTGATATGTTGAGAGATTGGTCACGAGGCACTGGGATAATAACAGGAGTCCACTCAATTGATTTATCTCATTCCATTTATAGAACACTTTTTCTTTTCTAATAAATTCATTGTATGCATAATTTATTCTAAGCATGCTCTATTCTTCATCTCTCTCCTCTCTCTGTGAATTTGTACTATAATATTTGGTTATTAATCTATAGGTGCTAAGTGTTCTCTTATTGTGATTTTGCAATCTGTGATTTTTTGTTGAAATGTCTGGAATATTGAACACCACTATTGAGAGGTTCAGTGGCAGGAATGGGTTTAGTATGTTAAAAATAAAGATGCAGGCATATCTGAATAACTTTGATATTTGGAGCCATCTAATCGATGGTTGTGATGCTACTATAGGTGCTACTATTAGGATTACAGAGGATGAGGCATGAAGGCATGCAGAGAAATCCCACTCTACTATTCTCTTGAGCCTGGCTGATGAGGTGATAGTGGAGGTAGTAGATGAAGAGACTACTATAGGCTTGTGGCTCAAGCTAGAGTCACTTTATATGATAGAGTCATTCATGAACAAGCTTCTATTGAAAAGGAGACTCTTCACACTCATGATGTAGGAAGGGACTCCATTGAAGAAGCATTTGGATGATTTGAACATTATCTTTATAGACCTGAAGCATGTAGATTCCAAGGTGGAAGATGAGGATGCTATACTTTTATTGTTGGTCTTTCTTTATACTTCATATGAAAACTTTGTAGAATCATTTATAGTGGGCAAGGATGTAATTACTCTAGAGGATGTTCGATCTACATTACACTCTAGAGAGATGAGGGAGAATTTAGTTATTGAATGGCCTGAGTAGAAAGCTACTTTATTGATGTTAACTAATAGGATGCTCAAACTTGCTTTATTTAGGAAAAAGGGGGACACATTTCAGGAAAGGTCTAAGAAAGATGACACTGTCACTACTGTAAATAAAAAGGGCACTAAAAAATTGAATGCCCAAAAAAAAAGATTAGAACTGATCAGCTTGGTCAGCCTGTTCCCCCACATGTTGTTGCTATAGCATGTGATGACAATGGAAGATGACATCATGCTAGTCACCTATGCTAATGTTGCAAAGTCCGACTCTTAGATCTTAGATAGTGGTGCTTCCTTTCACATCAGCACCTATTTGGAATGGTTCAGTAGATATGATATGTAGTAAGCTAGTCATGCTATTGTGGGAAACAACCATGTTAAGTTGTTGGAGTTAACATATTTAGGCTGAGAACATATAATGGTCAGATCATCTTTCTATTAGATATAAGACATGTTCCAAAGATAACTATGAATCTGATTTCTCTGAGCATATTGTATGATCAGGGATGTACCTTTAGTAGTAGCAAGGGAATACTGAATATTCATCAAGATGGCATCATATTGAAGGGACAGAAGAGTGGAATTATACACACTGATGAGTTTCACGATAACATGGGTTATTGCTGTCACATCCAGAAAGCCTACATTTGAAGCTAAAGCTGATCTTACTAGATTATGGCACATGTGGCTCACATATATGGGCAAGAAAGGTATAAAATTTCTTTCTGATCTTAGCCTTCTTGTTGTCATAAAATTAGTAAACTAAATTTTTGTGATCATTGTACTTTTTGTAAAAAACATAGAACTATGTTTGGTAATGCTATACACTGCACAAAAGGCACCTTGGATAATATCCAGGGTCTCTTCTCTTGGTGGTACCTGATTCTATTTATGTTTAGTGGATGACTACTCCAATATGTCCTTGGTATTCATAATGAAACATAAATCTGAAACTTTTGGAAAGTTTAGGTAGTGGGTTAGCTTAGTAGAAAACAAAACAATTTAAAGGTTAAACAGCTATGAATAAACAATGGTCTAGATTTCTGTTTGTCTAAATTTTAGGAAATTCGGTTAAGGGAGGAGATTCCCCCAACCCCTCTCTCCGAAGTGAAGACTTTTTCTTACAACGACCTACAAACCCGAACATGATTGTAACTTCGAATCAAGAGTCCTATACTTCCCTTTGATTTTACTAATGATCAAGGCAAAATCTCTTCTTTTTAAAGTGGCCTTAGCAACGAATTCAAAGTCAGTCTTTTGAGTGAGTTCCTCAACCCGAGTCCCTCACGAGGGAGTTCCTACCGCTTTCTTTCATCTGTTGGAGGAGCAGAATGTGTAAGGAAAAAGGTATAATTAGACATAACATAATTAGGGATACTCCTTAGCAAAATGACATTGCTGAAAGAATTAGATGTGGGCTCTCTCAATCATGCTTAAGTAAAGAGTTTTGGTTTTAAACAATTAATATAGTATTCCATTTGATAAATAGGTCACCACATAGTAGAATTGATTTCAAAATTCCATTTGAAATATGGTCTAGAAAATTTGTAGATTATTCATGTCAAAAAGTATTTGGCTGTGTTGCCTATTATCATGTAAATGCTAGTAAGCTCGAACTATGAGCAAAAAAAAGAATTTTTGTAAGATATGATGATGGAGTTAAGGGATTTTGTATCTGGCTAGATTTTGTGTAGAAGTGTTATCTTTGATAAAAGTATCATCCTAAAAAAGTACCTGGTAATGTCCAGTCATCTAAAGTTCCTCAATAAGAAATTAAGGTGGAGCTATAAAATGATTCTGTGGTTTTAAGAAGGGTGTCTGAATTTGTCTCTAGACACTCAATGGCTGATCATGAATATGATCTTGAGTCTGTTTCTGAACCTAATCCTAAACTTGTACCTACAGAGTATGTTCTCTATTGTATTGATATGGATAGACCAAGGAGGATAAATGTAGGTCCTCCTTTGAGATTCATCTTTGATGAATTTGTAGGATTTGCCCTACAAGTCATTGAAGAAATTGACATTCATGAACCATCCTACATCTGGGATGCTGTTAAATGTCTTGAATCTTAGTCATGGTTAGTTTTTATGAATGAAGAGATTGAATCCCTTCATAAGAATGATACTTGGGTTGTTATACCTAAACTAGAGGGGAAAAAGATAATTTTTTGCAAATGGGTTCTCAAGAAGAAAAAAAATATCTCAGTTACTGATGGTTTAAAATTTAAGGAACATCTAGTTGCAAGAGGGTTCAATCAGAAAGTGGGTGTTGATTATAGTGAGATATTCTCTCTTGTAGGCAGACATCCCTCAATCAAGGTGCTTCTAGTATTAGTAGCACATCAAAATTTTGAACTTGAGCAACTAGATATCTAAACTACTTTTCTTCATGGAGATCTAGATAAAGAAATTTACATGAGACAACCTGAGGGTTTTGAGGTATCATGAAACCAATATTTGCAAGCTTCTAAAGTCTCTCTATGGACTTAAATAATCTTCTTGGTTGTGGTATAAAAGATTTGACTTTTTCATGATTAATCATAAATATAGTAGGTATGACCATGACTGTTGTGTTTAATTCAAAAAGCAATAGGATGAGTCATATATCTACTTACTATTATATATAGATGATATGCTCATCACTTCTAGAAATAAAACTAACATTTAGGAACTAACAAATCTTTTCATTTCTAAATTTGATATGAAAGATCTTGGAGGGGCAAACAAAAATTATGGGCATGGAAATTTTCTGAGATAGGATTAAAAGAAAATTATTTCTATCACAAAAATAATATATTCTAAAAATCCTATCTAGATTTGGAATGACTTCTTATAAATCTCTCTTCGCACCATATGCTTCCAACCTCTGTATGTCATTGGAAATTTGTCCTTAGTATGAATCTGATAAGAAACATATGCCCAAGGTTCCTTATTCTAGTGCTGTCAAGAGCCTCATGTATCTTATTGTGTGCACCCAACCTAATATTGGTCATGTAGTCGGTGTAGTGAGTAGATTTAGATAAAGCCTGGTTAAGAGCATTGGAAAGCTATCAAAGGGATACTAAGGTACCTCAAGGGGACATTCAATGTAGGTCAGATATTTGGTAATGAATCTGAACTCATGCTAGCTGGATATTATGATTCTAACTAGGCAAAAGATGTTAATAGTAGATGCTCTATGACTAGCTATGTCTTCACTATTTGTGGCTCTGTCGTTAGTTGGAAAGTTATTCTTCAATCTTCTATCACTCTATCCTCCACTGAAGAAGAGTATTTGTCTCTAACTAAAGATACGAAGGAAGGGATCTAGATGATGGGTTTTTTCAAAGAACTTGGTCTTTACCAAGAGGTTGCAACAATGTTCTGTGACAATCTCAGTGATATTTATTTAGCAAAAGACCAAGTATGCCATGAGAGGACAAAGCATATTGATGTGTGGTATCATTTTCTTAGATATGAGAAAAGGGTGCAAGTGAAAAAGATTGGAACCTATGATAATCTAGCTAACATGTTTACCAAACCTATCGCTCTTTTTTTTTATAAGTAATAATTTTATTATCAAAATTTTGTACAACTCAAAGAAGTTTCAGACTATTATATTCGTTACGAAAAACAATGTAAATTCTAATTTTAATTTTCCTAACTAGAATTTCAGCATCTTGTGGTTTCCTTTGAAATATCATCTATTTTTTTCTCTCCAAATGTGGTATACAGCAGCTACCATCATTGCTTTGCATATGGTGTTCTTCGGATTATTCATAGCATTTTTGGTCTTCAATTCTTTAAAAATAGTTTCCAAGGATTCCAGATTTCCATTGATTCCCAGCCAGCATTTTAATTCATTCATAATGGTCATTGAGTAACTACATTCAAAAAAAACATGGTTTATAGATTTTGTATCTGTGCAGAATTTGCAATTAGTATTTTGCAGCTGTGTGAAGGCCCGATCCTTCATTCCGAGCCTCTTATATTTAGCAATCCATAGATACACGACATGTTTCAGAATATGATTTTTTATCCATATACTCTTTGTCCAAGCTTTTTCTTTTTTTATTAGAATTTCCATTTAGAAAATTATATGAATCTGCAATTATTCTGCCATTCTTTCTCCATTTGTCCAGCACTTCCATTGCTTTCTTTTTTGAACCAGATTTCTCTATCAAGATATCCTTAACAAAAATTAGGTCTTTCCCATAAGGTGGGACTCTTTTAAAAATATGATAATTCAAGATATCTTTAGAGTTAAGATAGAAATGATGGACCCACTTGATCCAACGTGTGTCCTCTTTCCTATTGATTCTCCAAAGAGTTTGGTAAAAAATGTATTATTCCATGTAAATATATCCAGGATGCTGAGGCCTCCCAAGGAGGTGGGCATGCATACTTTGGCCCATGAAACTTTGAGCCTATATCTTCTGGTTTTTGGGCTATCCCATAAGAATCTTCTACATACATTTTCAATGGAATTGATGATATACTTTGGTAGAAGAAAGACCAAAAACCAATAGCTTTCGATGCCTTGTATTACCATTCAAAGAAGCTCCAACCTTCCTGCTATCTAAAGAATTTTACCCTCCCATTGATGATTGGTTGAAATAATCTTATTAATAGGATGAAGAATTGAGAAGATATCAATCAGGTTGAAGATAATCAGACTCCATGGAAAATGAAAGGAAGAGTGCCTTCCATAAAACCTATAATTTTCAGCATCTCTTCTTTGTGATTTTTGTCCACTCCTCCAAAGAAGATATTCGATTTGAATGAGTTGAAATTTAATCCAGAAATTGTTGATAATTTTTTTAGGACATTAAGGATGATTTTGATGGATGGAAGATCTTCTCTAGAAAAAATGATTAGATCATCCGCATACACGAGATGACTTATCTTTAGGAGTGAACACCTCGGATTAAATGAGAAGAATCCAAAGATGAGGCTGCCACCAATTTTCTAGAAAGATATTCCATGCATAGGGTAAAGAGGTAAGGTGATAGTAGATTTCCTTGTCTAAGTCCTCTATTGTCCTTGAAAAAACCATGCAATTGACCATTTATGGCGATCAAAAATGAAGTGGTACTGATGCATTCTAGGATAATATCAATGAAGTGCTTGGGGAAATTCAGCCCCTCCAATACTTGCTTCAAAATGCCCAATATTATCGTGTCATATACTTTTTGAATATTAATCTTTTAGAAACACCTTGGATAGATCATTCTTCTATCATATTTACTAATCAATTTCTGTGCCAATAAGAAGTTGTCCGAGATCTATCTTTTTTTAACACAGGCTCCTTGGGTTGGATTTATTATCTCACCCATCATCATTCTTAGCCGAGAGGCTATAAGTTTTGCAATGATCTTGTAGATCACATTGCAACATGAAATAGGCCAAAGGTCTCTAATTGATGATGCATTTGAAGATTTTGTGATTAAGGATATATAGGCATGGTTAATTTGCCTCAATATTTTTCCGGAGTGGAAGAAACTATTTATTTCTTTAGTAACATCTCCTCCAATATCCTTCCATGCATATTTGAAGAACTCCATAGTGTATCCATCGAGTCCAAGTGACTCAGAACTACCCATTGTAAAGAAAATATTTTTTATCTCTTCCTGAGAGAAGGATACAGAGAGTAGTTCTTGATTTATTTTTCAAGTGTCCCGCCCTTTACTAAAATTTGATCATCTATTTCCTTAATATTGCTCGAAGTGCCTAGTAGATTCTTGTAATACATGATTAAGCTTTTTGTAATATCACTCTTTGAAGTTGTTTAGTTCCCATTCTCATTTACTATATACATGATTTTGCTTTTCTACATCCTAGAGCTCATAAGGGCATGAAAAAATTTTAATGCATTTATCACTTTGCTTTAGATATTTGATTTTAGCCTTATGTCTAAGGAAGGATAATTACGCCTCTTGTAATTTTCTCAATTCTACATTAAGTGCCATTTCCTCTTCCTTAACGATTGATTAGGAGACTACAAAATATCTATTTGCAAGTTCTGAAGTGCTTTCTTAGCAAGAGAGACCCTCGTGGTAATATGCTCAAAGTGCTTTTCGTTTATTTTTTTCAGTGGTTTTTTTAAACTTTTCAACCTTTTGACCAATTGAAACATAAGAGATCCTTGAAAAATCTCCTTCCAGCTTCTAAGCAATATCGGTGTATTGTCCCTATGGGAGAGTCACATATTAAAGAATTTAAAGGGGGTTTTCCTCTCCTTTTCATCAGTTTCAGTAGACACTAATATTAGGTAGTAGTCTGAAAATATTTCAGGGGCTAGGAATCTTGCGCGACTATCCAACCCCAAGCTAGTCCATTCTACATTTGTCATAACCCTATCCAGTTTGTTTGATACTCTCCCATTCATCCTGGTAAAGAAACTTCCTGAAGAGAGGGACGATCCTCCATGTGCAATGAGGAGATGTATTTTAGAGCATCTTGACACTCATAGTTTGATACTATTTTCCCAGCTACTTTATCTAGGCCAGATAGGGAAGAAATTGAAATCCTTCATAATAATATGAGGAGAGTAGTGTATTTCCCCTTCTTCTATTAAGTTTCCCCATAGAGCTCTTCTACTAGATATTGAGTGGATGCCATATATGATCAAAAGTCTGAAAGATACTCCTTTTTTTATCATATACTTCTAGTTGTATGCAAGCTATCCAAGAGCCCATCCACCACTGCACATTAAGAGATTATTGGTGAGCACTATTGTTGGATATTTATTCAAGTATTTGGATACAACTAGTAAAAGTGAATTATTTTAAATTGTATCCAAGTCTAATAGTGATTGTTTAATAGATCCAACATAGTGGGAAGATATAAAAGGATCCAAATGGTATGTTACAATATTTATGGAGTTATGCGACAAGGTAAAGATGATTGAAATTAGCCATAATGTGATTAGGTTACTTATATTCACATTCTCATTAAGGGATAAGGCATGAAGTTAGATCAAATGCTTATCTCATGGCTCCATAGAGAGTTGGGTTGCTTATCTCACTAACTTCAAATTACTTCTCAATTATAGAGCAAGAGAAGCCAATTTAAATAGGAAGAGAAATAATTTATATGATGATTGGGATCATTTTAAGTGGATGTTGAGGAGGTGCCCTCAACTTAGGTTACATAGGTTTGAATTGTGGTTCTAAGACCAAACGTTTATAATGGGTTGAATTATATAATGAGGTATATGGTTGATGTGATTGTAGGTGACTCAAATACACATAAATCATTTGAGAAAGTACATTGCTTGTATGAGGAGTTAGTAAAGTATAACTATTAAGCTTCAACTAATAATTCTTTTGGGACAAGACAAGATATAGTACTAGAGTTGGATCAGTTTACTATAATTTGAAGTAAAAATAGAGGCTTTCACAAGGAAGCTTGAAATCCAAAAGGAGATGAAAATAGGATCAAGAGAAGTTTTCATTTTGTAACAATACAAAATGATGAATTTAGATCAAATTTTTCAAATAGAGGAGGCAAACAAATTACAAAGCAAAGAGTACATATTTCAATCAAATAATAATGTTTTGATGTATTATCATCCGAATATTAAAAATCATGAAAACATTTCATATGCAGGCTATGTGAATAGATTGTAGAATGAGGGCCAAGCTCTTAGAAACATTTGGAATAATTCAGGGAGCTATAATAATCAAGGAGGATCAAGCTCAAATTATCAATTTTCAAAAAGAGAAGAAAAGTCAACAATGTAAGATTATATGAATACTATATTGATAGAATTGAAAAGGAGAAATGATCTCCGAGATACTTGGCAGAGAGGCTTAAAGTGTCATTAGATCACATGATTTTTGAAATGAGAAATATAGAAAATTAAATTAGATAATTGGTATTATTGATAAAAAGAAAGAATTATCAAATGATACTAAGGAAACCACAAAAAAGTGCTTATCAATGTTACTTCAAAGAAAAAAAAACTAGAGAGGCAATGAATAGAGCAAGATGATTCTAGAAATTTAGGAACTAATAAAACCATAACTTTCCCAAAAGTCATGGCTCCCACTATGAATTTTTCAATATATGAAGATAGTAGTGCCGGAACACTTTACAAAGTCATGACTTTAGTAAAGTATAAGCCTAACCCTTACCACTAGCTATGAATAAATGAAGCAAAAAAATAGAGAAGCAAATGAAGGTTACTCATGCTATGGAGAGAGAGGTGGATCATAATGAATCTAAACTAGAGGTGTCAACTAGGCTAGGTAGCCCACGACATGGTAGAATTTAGTCATGCATGGCCCAACACGACATAGTCTGGAACCATGCCTGGTCCTGGACTATGCCACCCCATGGCATAGTTCATGCCATGATATGGCTGGCCAGTTGGTTCATGTGTCGTGCCTATATAGCACGAGAATCATACTATGTAGTGCTTGACAAAATATGAGAATAATACCATGCCATGTTTGGCATTGAATAGTGGCATGACCATGCCTCACTCAAACGAGCCATGCCAGCATGACATAGTCCATTTGGCTCCTCTAATCTAAAGGAAAGTATCTAATGAATCTTCCATTTCCACAAATTTCTAGGAAGGAAAAAGTAGATAAATATTTAACAAAATTTTTAATGTTTTTTAAAAACTAGAAGTAAATATACCATTTATCGAAGCTCTAGCTCAAATGTTAAATTATTTAAAATTTATGAAATATATCATGAGAAGTAAGAGAAAGTTTTACTATATTATGTAGTATAATTATGTACTGTGAAATATAGGACAATTATTCATTGAACACTTGTAATAAAACTAAAACTTTTCAGAAGTTTTTCTATATTATGTACAATATGGGATTATATATTTTGGAAGCAATTATGAGACTTGGATCAAGTTTTACATTCTTGCCCTTATCGATTGTGTGAAGGTTGAATCTCAAAAAAAAAAAAAATACTCCAACAACTCTCTCACTATAAATGGAAAATCATACAATCAAGCACCCGAATGGTGTTATCAAAGATATTTTGGTTAAATATAGTATCTTTATTTTTACATCATATTTTGTTGTATTTTATATACAAAATTATTATTACACAATATTCATATTGGGATAGCTATTTTTGTTCACTGGATAAGCTCTTATTGATGTCAATAAGAAAGAGTTCACTCTCCATATTGGCAAAGAGAATGTAAAGTTTAATGTTTACAAAATCTTATAGGAGTCCATATGTTAATGAGATAGTGTGTTGGAGAGTAGATAATCTTCTCCATATAGAAATGAAACAAAAAATTGATTTTCATTAGAAGGATTTTGTCAATGAGTACTGGTTGGATAAAGATGAAGGAAATCACATGGAAGAATAAATTTGAAGTTGTGAAAGTGATGAAACTAAGGAACATGATATGGAAAAGCTACTTTGGAGTTCTGAAAATGATGAAGATGAGAAAGATGATTGCTATGAGGTCATTACATTCTTCAAGTAATGACTTTCTAGGAATTTAACACAGACAACTTTAAGGAAGTTGTGAAAATAAGTGAGGAAGACAAGACTAAGATAAAATTTTGAAAGATCCAAATAATGAAAAATCCATAGTCATGTGTAGTGCTATGACTTTGGTATTAAAAAAAAATTCATCAGAAGCTCAATGACAAAGCCATGGCTATGTATAGTTATATGACTTTGGTGTTACAAAAACAAATAATGTATAAGATACTTAAATACAAAGTTGTGGCTATTCTCAATGTTGTAAATTTTGGGATATGGAAAGTGAAAAAGCTATGATATTTCTTAATATCATGATATCCATGAAAGGAATGACCAAAGAAAGAAGGACCAGAGAAGGAAGTACAACTAATGAAAAATGAATAGAAGAAATAAGAAAGAATGAAGTAGGACCATATATTGAAAAGTTAGCATTAATGGTAGAGATCACTAATAGAGATGAAAAAGTATTTATTGTCGAATAATGGATGTTAAATATAGTATTGTTTGGGAGGAAACCCAAGAATTATTTTTCGTATATGTGATGTAATAAAAATCATAAACTCATCACATGAATCACTGTATAACTTACCCATAGATATTGTCGTGGAACTAAAACCCAACTATAACTATCAATATGTCTACGAGAAGTTTCTTCACTTTGATACTCAAACCTAGTCATAGAAAAAACTATTATTTGAGTTGAAATAAAATATATTTTATTAAACAGAAAGTTATTACTCAATGATGAATAGCAGTTTTAGTGTTTGAGTTGTTTGGAATTAAAAAATACTGAATATATTTTTTATTTATAGTGATATTAGATGATGTGTAAGTGAGACTAATTGATAATTGGATTAATTTCACAACTTTGGAATTTTAGTAGATTTTTATGAATAGTCATGAAATCAATATTTTTAAGATGTAATTGCCGACTTGATGATGTGTCATTAATAGAGTAGTTTGGCATCTATTCTTAGTTAAAACTCTACTTATTTAGTCATGGTAGTCTTTGTATATCATGAATCTACCATTTGACTAACACAATCATTCAATAATATAATGTATTCTATTTGGCTGTGATATTATCTTAGAGTCATAGTTAATTATATTTGACTCTTTGACCATATATTTCTCTTTGATACCAAATATTAGATATGCTCCAATGCCAAGTATTAGATATCAAGTGACAAGGCGATCCCCATTGAATCATACTTGGATTAGATACTAAAATGTTATAACTTCGAAAAGTGAATCATACAACCATGCAATAATGTATTTTATACAATGGAGAAATAAGAGATTCCTAGCATAACCTTTCTTCAATACCAAACCACGAGTCAATGTAGAGATTCCATGATATTGGTTTAGGGTTGTGAGAATGGAAAGAATTGATCTATCATAGAAGAAGCATACCCTTGCATTAGACAGAAAAAGAACACATGGAATAAAGAAGAAAATTTTCACTCTTATTTACACATTGTAGTAGAGCATTCACATTATTTTGCTTACTTACATTCCTTATTCTGATTTATATGCTTTTATATTATAAAGTGAAAAAACTCTCACTTAAATAATCCTAGTTTGTGATTACACATAACATATTTCAACCTCGAAGAACAAGCCATGACTTAAGTCCTTAAGTCACTAGTTCTAATAGCATAGAAGAATTTATCTCTACAATGATGTTGTGATACCATAAAATAGATTTGAAATACCCTAATATATGTTATAGCTTAAGTTGAAATGCAACATTACAATTCCATGTCATGATTCAAAAGTACATATTATAGCTTAAGATGAGTAATGACTTCATTATATAGATCACAACTCCAAAAAATATTCTCTAATCATAACAACACAAAATATGTTACTACTCCATTCACATTGTGACTCTAAATTATAGTAGTTATTCCATATTTAGTCTAGTTGAGACTCCAATGACAAGGGTTGTGACTCCACAACATAGGCAATAGCTTCAGAAGAATTATAAGCCAATCCTAATGATTCATTTAATTCCTATATGTTTTTTTTGCTTTTTAGTTGTAAAATAGTATATTTGGTAATTTCCAAAAATTATCATAGTTTTTCCCCACTAATTAAAAAAATTATTTTATATTCCCACCCTTTTGGATATCGAACCTAGACCATATTTATTGATAATTTTTCCATATTTTTCATGAATAACAATCATAAAAAATAACTAATGTCTTTCTCTAGGCTTACATCATCACAAAGTGGCAACATTCCTTTTTGTAGTATTTGGATTATTGATGCATTTTTGCTAAAAAAAATTAATTGTTTAATTTTAATAATTGGTCTTTTTTAAACATGGTTTTGGAATTTAAAATTTGGACTAAAACTACTTTTATATTTGTTATACATAAAACTTAATAACATATAAGTATAGATGACTATTTTCATAATTAATGTTGAACATATCAAATCTAAATATTATCTAGTAGTCAGAAAAGAACCATAAACCATAGACATAACTACTATTAATATCAAATTGATGGGCCAAGAAGTATGCCAATATCTAGGCCTAAACTATATAGGAATCCTAAGTCCAATAAAAATTATTATTATTATTAATATTATTATTATTAGTTGTTTATTTAATCATACTTTTGGGACTTATCTATTAGGTTTGATGTTGATGCTTATAAATAACACCCAACCTTATTGTTTTGGAGACTATTTGAAATGATATTAAGAACTAGTTTTTCTATGTTTATTTTTCTATGCTTTTTTGTTTTAATTTATGTTGTTTTTATCTAGGCTACATCAATTGGCATCAGAGAATAAGTTCAATCTAAGATCAAGTTATATCTATTTTTTCTTCTTCCCAATTCCTCCCTTCACCTCTTTTTCGTTCTAAAATTTTCTCTCAGCCATATACTAACCGATAACTTACCAACTAACAACATAAACTTGATGGCTTACCAACTAAAGATATATCAAATAATGGCATACCAACCACCCTGGTGGATCGCTACCTCCGTTGTTGTTGTCGTTCCTTGTAGGCAAAGTGTGCATTGCATAGTGGGTGTTTATAGTAAATCTTTTAAGAGTGTGATAGCTGATTTCTAAATTTTCAAATTTTGTTTTTTGTGTAGTGGGTTGCTGATTTCTAAATTTTCAAGTTACATTTTGTGCTTTTAGCTTGCACCAAGCATGTGTTTTCTGATTTCCAAATTTATGAAGTTAATTGCACAATGGTGATGTGGGAAGAATTATAGAATTCACTATTTGTTTATTTGGGATGCAGACATAGTAGTGATGGCAATTCCAATGCTCGGACATCCCATTTCTAATGGAAAAGAGGAGAATGATGTTGACGAGTGTAGATGTTTGTGAGATTTAATTTGATTCCTTTGCAACCTCACTATGGAATTGTAAGTATCCTAAAGGTTCTTCAATAGGATATATTTTCTTTACATTGACAACTTAGTTAATTTTCATGCTATTAAATTATATTTTGTTTGATTTGTTTTTAGTTCTAGTTTATTTGGTAGAACATAAATAATATTTGAATGTTTTTTTTGTGGTTGTTTTATTTGTGATATATAAATAGTCAAATTATATTTTAGATTTGTATTGGTTGCATTACTATATTTTTTAAAATTTTCTTACTGAGTAAAATTTAGAATTTAACTCAGCATGTCAACTACCAAAAGTGATATTGTTGAATCTCATTCATTACCTAACATAAAAGGTCTTATTGAGATATATACTATTGTTAACTTAAGACTGCAAGCCTTATCTCAAGATATGAATGATAGCTTATTCTATATTAATCATCATCAAGTTGCAAATAATTCATAATTTGATTCAGTCAATACATTAGTAAGTAATTTAAATTCACTATGTGGTCAATTGAATCAGCATCAATATGCCATTGAACAACAAACACTTGTAATGGATAAAGAAATAGATTTGCTAGTAAAATATTTGGGTAAATATGAGATAAGTGAATATGTGGTTGAAAATTTAAGGAAACATGTTAGTTCACTATACACTAAATGTTGACATCAATCTAATGAATTTACAAATGGCTTGCATCATTATTTGTGTAACATAAACTTATGAAGTAATTCAATTTCTCAATCTCACATGAGGTTACATACAACTAGAGACATTCAATTCAACCTAGGTGATTAGTTTCTACTTGCTAGTACCAAATTCCTATTCAATTACTGAACTCCTTGCTTCTTTTCAATATAACTTCTAAGTTATGCAACATTCTTTAAAAGAATCTTAGTAAACTAAAAAATTATCTCTGCATATTTTTATGATTTCCTCATTATGATCAATAAAAATAGGATTCATATATCTCCGAAATGTGGTTAGTGCATTACAGAAATCAAATAATATTCTCCTAAATAAAAATGTCTTATATAGGCAGGTGAACATCATTTTTCATTGTTTTATTAGATCAATCAGAATTTGATAATAACATACATATCGATTAAATATTATTGAAAGAATGGTAAGAGATTTTGTCTAATATTTGATCCGTGGAGAGGTGTGGGTAGTGATCATTGCTTGTTCCTTTATTAAATTTTTTATAATCAACATAGTCTCCATCTAGTTGTTGCACATACGGAAATCTTTTTACCATTCATCATATTCATCATTATCAATCCTCATTTCTTTGGCACAAGATGTATCAAGCTCATACAAGGACTTTCGGATATTACAAAAATAATACCCACATTGAACAATTGCATAATCTTTTTTTACAACATCTATGATGATTTGATTCAATCATTATATTTACATCTTACTACATAAGATCTTATGCATATATTGACGGCCTAATTTCTTTGATATTACCTAGTGACCAATTGATAGTATCCTTATATTTTTTTATTTGATTCACCACTAAGGTTCCCATATCATCTGTAAGCACCAATGAGATGATAATTAGCTTCATCTTGTTCTCCCCTAGAAAAGTATAATGAATATGATTGGGTAACAGCTTTAAAATTAGTCCATTCGAATTTTCTCATTCTATTGGTAATTATCCTTCCAAAGAAATAACTTTATTGAGAGTTAAAACACTATCAACTATTGTTTCTCTAAAAAGCGCCATGGCTTTTAGGTTAGCTACAACTTTTTTATTTCCTCAATTATAGTTTTGTTCTTCAATTCATTAAAATCTTCTCTCTTAGATCCTAAAGTCTTTACTTTTGTCACAACCACAAAAAAAATCAAGGTTTCCCCTTGTGCTATTTCTTCCTCCATTTTTTTTAATTGTATCTGCATACATTTCTTTAATACCCCAATTGAGGCGTTCATTGTTTCCTCTTGATTCTTCTCTCTCATTCTCTTATTTCTTCTTCTCAAATGATTATCATCCGTATCATTTTTTGCTTTGACACCTAAAGAAATATATCGAGGTTTTTCTTAAATGATTGGCTATACATGATCTGTTGATTTTTCATTTTTGGTTTCAAGAAGTCTTAGCTCCATCTTTGAATTTCACTCTATTGATTGGTGGGTAAAAAATAAAAAAAATAAAGAAAAGAAGTATAAAGTATAATATTTCCACAATTCAAACAAGATAACAAGAGAAACTATTAGATCTAGAAAAATAATAAAAATAATACAATAAAAACTACTAAAAAAGAACTATTTTTTCTCAAAGATAGTTATGTCAACTAATGTTTACAAACCAAACTAAATAATCCTTGATAGTGATGCCAAAAACTTATTGTGACTTTATTATTCTACCTAATTGTATTGATTAGATAGTATTCCAAAAGTTCATTAGTGAGGGTATCTTATTATCAAAGATCCACAAGTATATGAGTCATACAATTAGTAATTAAGACTTTAATATAGATAGCGATTCCATAGGAATTATATCAATAGTTCAATCAACCAATAGTGAGATAACACAATTCTAGTAAATAAGATATTTTTGGATTTTGATATTACTCTTAGATCCTATGATTTGACCACTTTATTTGTATGATGCATATTCAAATAATTCAATTTATATTGAATTTATATTCAAAATGAAGGTTGAATTATTATTATAATGTTTCTTTGCCCAAATGGTATAAAAGGTGCTTATCACCATTGAGTCCATCTCAATGGTAAATCTCCTAATTGTCTTCTTTCTATGTTACCACTTAAACAACACATCATCTTTTATCAAGAATCATTCATAATTCTATATCTTTTAGGCAATTATCAACTACCCTTGATGATTACTTTTTATGTATATTCTTATTCTCTAGTCTTAGGTATCATAAAAACAAATAACAAATGTGGTTCAAAAGTATTTTTAGTTTTGGCTTCTTAAGTATTATACTCGCACAATTAACATATAAATCCTTTAAATCTCACTAGTAGGAACCATACAAGCGAAAACAACTCAAATGGTTGTCACCGCCATGTGAGTCATAATGATTCGTGCATATTTTGTTATACTCATATAATTATGTGATTCTTATACTAAAGATAAAATTCTTAGGAGAATAATTTATAGGGAAACCATATCAATTGAGGAATAATTCTTCTAGAATATATACAATGGAGTGACATGTAAAATAGTGTTTGTTTTTTGCTACACGATTATCTTACTCGCAATGATTAATATGCCTCAATTTCAGGTTTTAATATATATATTTGTCTAATACATCACATTTAGAAAGATTATCACTTATTTTCTACCATATATATTAGCGAGTCTCATTATTTACTTGTCATCATCTAATATGAAAATATGCATGAACCAATTAATAATCAAAATATAATTCAAGTTCTTATTAATTATCATTTCTATAAATTTCATTTCTATAACATAAATCAAAGATATTAATTAAGCATAAAACTATTCATATATCATAAAAATTATAATTACATGAACACTAGATCTCACTTTAGCTTGACAATAGTGATTCATAGGAGATACAAGAATAGAATCTCGTGAATTTGGGCTTCCCAATAATAGCCCTCATGAGAATCTAAGATTCAAACCCTAATTTCATAATATTTTGGTTTATTTCTTGAATCTACCATATGGAGGTGGATTTGAGATTCGTGCCCCCTAACTTAATGGTTTAGATTTTGTCTCACATCTCTTACTTATTTGTGGATTCCTTAGGGAGTGTGAAAATCTCTTCATAGGGTTATTGTTTTGCTTTTCTTTTGATCACAAGAAAAAAAGTGTTTTTGGGTCTCCCATATAATTTTTTTTGATACTCTTTAGATATAGCATTTGTCTTAGTTGAAATTCATGGTTTTGGAAAGATGGTGTGACTTTGGTCTTAGGTCTCTTGAGCTTGAGATCATAACTATTGGAAGTGACAATGGTTTTGTGATCCCTACTAATATTTCTATGACATAAAATTATGACACTAGAAAGTATCCATGACTTGTGAATTTTTCTCGAAGTAACATAATATCATGGCTTTGTGAATGGCTCATGAATTTCATCTTTGATTTGTATCAAATGACCATGATATTGGAAATGATCTCTACTTTGGATTTGGTCTTTCTTTTATATCAAATAGCTACAATTCTAGAAAAAGTCATGGGTATGGCAATTAGCCCATACATCCAAGTCACAGATTTGTCTTATCTTGAGGGCAAGAGTCCTGGCATTAAAAGTGGTTGTGCATGAGTAATGTTCTTTATAATATTATGTGCCAAAATTCATGATACTAGATAATTATTTTGGCTTTGTCTAGAGTAATTTTGGATTTATAATTTTATATAGCCCAAAAGTCATGACTTTGTGAAAGGTCTTATCTTTGACTTCAAAATACAAAGCCTGGGTAATGATAAAGTTGTGATAATATGAAGTGACAATGAATTTTTGTACCTATGGGGTACTTATTTTAGTGTGATATAAAATTAATATCATGTTCATTTGATTTTTAAAAGATAAATATGATTTTGAATGTGAGATAATATCATAGCCAAAATTATATATTGTATGGTTGAAGGATTGTGCTAATGAGATAATAAAGTTATGGAGTAGAAAATTTATTATGTTTAAATACATAGATTTTTGGTCAAGAATATATACTAAAACAATTCGATGAACTACACATCACTAATTTTTTGATTATCTCTACAAACATTATAATTTAATAAATATTCATCAAAACCTAGTAAAGCTCCAATATCATGTAATAAGTCCAAGTATGGCTCATTTCCATGTTAATACTTCATCTAATATCACCCAAAATACACAAAAATATTATATATTTTACATACCAAATAAATACTTAATAAACTCTCACACTAAAGGTATAGCTCATTCTTGAGTAAATATTTTTTTCTTTAAATATTTACACCAAAAGAAGAAGTAGACCTTTAGAAAATGAGATCTAAAAATTATTGGGTCATGACTATTTATTCATCAAATTGTGTAACAAATGTAGACATTTTGGAAGTAGACATCCAATATAACTAAGACTAAGTTTAAGTGTCGTGGTGGACTTTTGTTTTGGAAAAGAGATCTAAAAATTTTAGATTTTTATAGAGTATATGAGTCAAGTTATAACATGTTTATTTATTGAACTATGTAAAAAAAAAATTCTTGGGTTATCTTTCAACTAACATTAAGTTTAACACCCATAGTTAGACTTATTTTTTGGGTCAAACTTTTTGATTTTTAATCTCACATGTTTGTTATTTTCTTAGTATAATTTTTTCTCTCCTTTCACCTTATATGCTTTGTGTCGATTGCTGATTTTGAGTAGACAATGTCCAAACTTCTTATCTTTATTTGGGTAGTCATATAAGAAAATTTCATTCCTCCTTCAATTTTTGCCTGTGCTTTATTTCTCATAGGTCTAGTGATGATAGTCAAGACTTTTTTAAGTGTCATGACTTTTTTATGCACTCCAACCTCAACCTTGTTATTAATTTGTTCATCATCTTTTTTTTACCATTCTTTTGTCTTTTTTTTTGTTTCTCCCTCATGTCTTACACATACATTATTACATTATCAGGTGGAATAACTTCCAAAATCAAGCTCATGTCTTTAAGTTTTACTTCTATTCATCTTATTCAATTTTCTTCCACATCATTACTATTCTTTGTCTCCATTAGTAATGCTAAAATTCTATCTTCAAATAATCATTTGTATATCTAGTACATATAATCATGTTTTGGGGGGAATTTTGGACTCTCATATAATAGAGGTTCATAACTTGGAACATAAAGATGATAGTCCATAAAGAAATCATTCTTCATTCTCAAATATTCTGAAATATCATCAACTAGGTCTATATGAATTTGATAGAGTTATGACTTACTCATTATTTTCATATTGTAGCATCCAGGTATCCCATAGTTAAAATTAGTCTTAACAAATTTTAGTGTTGTGACTTACTCATTATAGAGCCAGAATACCATGTATTTTGGGTCAAAACATTATTTTTCAACATGATATTTTTTTCTAGAGAGCATTTAATCTAGTCGTAGGCTTTTTTAGTATAGTCATTCTCAAAGGCATAGTCATTCTCAATTCCATCCCTTTTGTTTACATATAGTAAATATATCATTTGAGAATATTCCTAGTGCTGCGACATTTTGTTCCAAAAAAAATTATTTGAGTCACAGCCTTTTTTAAGTGCTACTACATTGTGTTCTAGAAGAGAGTTACCTGAGTCAGATATTTATTATCACCACATATTTAGTACTCTAGAAACAATCCGATGAGACATAAAAGTTGTGACCTCAAGCTAGTACTATAACTTTCAACTAAAACCATCTTATACTTCTCCCAAAGAATTTATGCAAGAATTTAGAAGAAAATTAGAGGAGAGAAAAGTGAAATTGGATTTTAAGTCAAGAGCCACTACAAATCTTAGTTACATGACTATATGCCTCAATTAATGGAAAATTCAAGGCAAACATGAACAATATTTGATTAAGTTTAGATTTTGATACTTAGATTCATATTTTAGCTTGTTTTGGGAGCCCTCGATTCGCATGAGATCTCTCTCAATATATCTCGTACAAAATATTCTTCAATGTCAGACTAAATTAATATTTATGATTGGGTTATATAAATATTTGTAATGATTTTGTAACTTTTATATTATTTATGTGTGTTAATATTGCATTATGGAATATTTATGGATATAGAATAATTATAGAATTGAAATTTATGATTTTCTATATATCATACATGCCAATCATGATAGATGATGACACGTATACAATGGAACACTCTCGAGTGGTATGGTCAGAAGGAAATGATAGCCCTTCTAACCTTAACATATGGGATAAATATATGTACAAAACCCCAAGATTGAAATAAGTTTAATCATTTTAGATATGATACTAATGAAGCTAAACGCACGAATATAGTTATGAATAATCTATTATTCATATTCTAGAAAAACTGATTTCGAGTAATATGGGAGTTGTGTATCAGCCATGTTACACATGGGATAAATCTACATAGTTATGCTTGAACATAGTTATGTATCATGGCTGATACATAACTATCATAATATGATAGTTATGTATCAGCCATAATATATGGTAACTGGTAAGTCACAAGCACATGCAAAAAGAGGTGATCATTATGGTGGAGACAACCCTACAAGTCTAATTCTTTTATATGATTTTCATATAAGAGATTCATAGAAAGAAGTATAATAATTATCATGTGTATGATATTTATGAAGCTGAAAATAAAAATTTATTTATTATCACTTTATCTCACATCTTCAAGAAATTAGATGTCAAAGAATATTGATCCATATTCAAAGCAAATCATCAAGGATAGTTGATTTTCCTAAAAAAATATGAAAATGGTCCATGAACAAAACAACATGTTATTTCAGTAGTGAAATACCAAATGGAAAACTATGAGTGGATCATTTTTGGTAGTGATAGTCCAAGGATGAAAGCTAACTTGTATGCCAAGAAGGTACTTAGGTATTTTCATACAAATCTATCTTTTGTTAAATATTCAATTATAACATTGACCAAATACTAGGAAAATATTCTCACACAAAAGAAAGTAAACTAACATTGTTAGTTTGGTAGTGATAGTCTAAGTATCTTGCTAAAAACTCAAGTCTATCAATTTGACATGAGTAGTAGTTGATTCATTGTTGATTGCTCAAAATAACAACTCAATTCCTATGAATTAAATAGCTAAACTTATATGTATTTTACTACTTATATGATTCATATACTTGCAAGGCTATATTGGATAAGAGATGATTTCCCAACAAGTTTTAAGAATCATATCAACCCATAATAAGATTGATTACATTCATAAAGTCACAACAACATGTTAGACAGCCTCAACGAGATATCAGAAAAAAAAAAGTCAAGATTAATGCTCTTGAATTTGATGGTAGGATGTATCATGATACTTTCTTGATTTATTAGTTGCTATTAATGAATTATTTTGATTAGTATGAAATTATTGATAGTGAAAGAACTTGATTTGTTAAAATGAATTTAATCAATTGTACTAAGATGCACTGACAAAATATTTAGCAATAAATAGTTCCTCAAGGTAAACCACCCATCACTAATGGAGTCTTATGAAAGTAAAGTTGTGAAGGAAAAATATTCTCCATCACATAAGAGCCAATTATTTTTCAACATGATTAATTTAAAATAAATTATTCTTAGTGTAGTTGAATATTCAGCTAAATTTGAAAAAGTTTGGCTTAGTTATAGTGGGTTCCATGTTAAGGATCAATTTGATGTATGCACTTGTTTGATTAAATAACCTCAGGTTTGACAGTCAAAGGATGATAAAATTGCATGCTTCACACACTATAAAGGATGCATATCAAAAGAGCCTTAGAGGTTGACAAGTTTAATAGACCCTATTTTTTTCAATCATATATATGTCTAGGTCCTAGTTTATGTCAACAAATAGCAAAATTAGGCCTAATAACATTATGACACATAGTTGAGTTTTCAGAACCTTCTTCCTGCTTCTTCTCATATTGAGTCTAAGGCTAGTAATTCATTGATCATATATCATATGTGCCATCAAAAAGGTCATATTATAGCTCATTGTCTAATATATGCATTAGCATTAGATGCCAAGCTGAGTAATCTAGAGGATGAGAAAGACCAAATGATTAATAGTTTAGATTATTTTGTTGATGAAGATAATCTTTATAAAGTTTTTGATATTGATCATGTGTTGGTGTGGTTTGATGTGTGCTATCCACAACTATAGATATTGATAATTGAAATCATACTCATATTTTTTAAACACTCACATAGATTGGAGATAAGAAATATAAGTTATTGATTGATGTGGATAGTTCAATGAATGTGATGTCTAAGGATACTATCAAATTGTTAAATCTAAAAGTAGAACCACATAGTAATCCTTTTAGAATAGCATGGATAAAAGACCATACATTTCTTATCACTCATCGGTGTCTAGTCTCTATTCAAATGAGAGATTATAAAAATATAGTTTACTATAATGTACTGCCCATAGATGTTCTTCATGTTCTTTTAGGTCACCTTTGGCTTTATGATTTTAATGTTACTCATTTTGGTAAAAATAACATATATTCCTTTAAGTACTTGGATAAGAGTATTATTTTAAGACCTACTAAGAATAAAGTTTGCACTTGCAAACAAGAAAAATATAAACTTCTTGAAATGAATTTGTATATTTTAAAAAGAAGTTTGAGAGAGATAATTAAGATTTGTATGTTCTTAGCATTAATTGTAAAAGAAGTTATATTTGATTTTTCAATTGTCAATGTTCCTTTAGAAGTGAAATATATGTTGGATTATTATTTTGATATGGTCATCCCCAATGGGTTACTTAGTGAACTACCACCTTTAAAAGATATCCAACATGTTGTAGATTTAATTCTAGGTTCACAAATGCCTAATCTTCCACATTATAAGACGGATCCTAAATAGAGAGGTGTTATAGAGAAACGTAGATGGACTTTTAGAAAGAGGATCTAATAGGCATATCACTGGTCCTTGTGTGGTGCTAGCTTTATTAACACTGAAGAAAGATAGATTTTAGAGTGTGTGGGTAGTAGAGCCATCAATAAGATAACAATCTAATATAGATTTTCTATCTCTTGTCTGAAGATATGTTGGATCTACTATATGTTTCTAGTTAGTTCTCTAAGATATGTTGGATCTACTAGTTAGTTCTCTAAGATATATTTACAAGATGATTTGTTTGAGTAGTTAGTCATATCATTTGGAATGTGCAATATTTCTAGTACTTTCATTAGAATTATGACATGTCTTGCATCCTCTCATTTGTAAATTTTTAGTGGTCTATTTTGATGATGTACTGATCTATTGCCAATCCAAAAAAATAGTATTTAAAACATATTGGTAGGATTTTCTCACTCTTCAAAATGACAAGCTTTATGCTAACTTTAGGAAGTATTCTTTTATGCAATCACTTATGATTTTTTTAAAATTTATTGTGTCTAAACATAGCATTTTAGCTGATCTCGAAAAAGGTGAAAGTTATTAGAAAGTGATTTGAACGAAAATTTATCACCAAGCCTTGTAGTTTTCATTGTTTAGCTTCTTTCTATAGCAAATTTATTAGAGAATTAGCTTTATTATGGCTCCTATCATATAATTTTAAATATGAGGAGTTTAAATGGAGCAATGTTGCTCGCTAGGTATTCAGATAAATCATGGTCAAAATGATTGTGGCACATGTTTTAATATATCATGATTTTACGAAATATTTTGAAGTTTCGTGTGATGTATCAGGTGTAGTTATTGGTGATGCCTTGGTTCAAGAAAGTCACCCTATAACTTTATTTATTGAAAACTCAATGATGCTAAATGATGATATTTTACATATGATAAAGTATTTTATGCTTTAGTGCATAGTTTTTATTTTTGGAGGTTTTACTTGTTGTTTACTAAATTTATGTTATTTTTAGACCACAATGTTATAAGACATTTAAACTCACAAAAGAAATTGATTAGTTCAACATGCTTAGTGGGTTGATTTTTGAATATATATTATTTTATGATTTATTATCATGTTGGTATTTAAAAACAAAGTTGCTGATATACTTAGTCGATTAATTATTGTTAGGTTTCATAGATTGAGAGATGAGTATTTTGTATATCTTGACAATGATATTATTGATGATGAGGGTTATAATGGTAACTATCATGAGTATGACTTTTCTTATTAATAATGGTTATTTGTTTAAAGGTTACTAAATTGTGCATATCACAAACATCATCGAGTAATTTATTAATTTGAGAAATACATGCAAATGGTTTAGTTGGACATTTTAGGAGGAATAAAACTATTACATTGGTTGAATTGGCCTTCTTTGAAAGAGAATATTGCTAGGATAGTTGCACAATGCATAATATGTCAGTTAGCTAAGGCTAAAAAAATAAAATATTGGATTATATACTTCTTTACTTATTCTGCATAAACCTTGGAAGCACATTAGTATGTACTTATTCTTGGATTACCTAAGATTAATATAGGACATGAATATTAGTTTGTTGTTATTTATCGATTTTCTAAGAAGATGTATTTTATTATGTGTACAAAAACTAATTAATCTTCACATGTTAATTAAATTTTTAGAGAATTTGTTAGGGTGCATGATTTTTCTTCCACCATTATATTTGACAGAGATGTGAAATTTATCTACTATTTGTGGAAAACTCTTTAGAAAAATTTTGACATTGCTTAGAAACCCTCCTTTTTTTTCGTCATCAAACTGATGCTCAAAGTAAGGTTGTTAATCATAGGGTGGGTGAAATGCTTAAGTGCTTGGTTTGGGTAAAACAATGTGTTTGAGATTTAATTTTGTTAACATATAAGGTTCCTTATAAAAATTATGATAACCATTCAACTAGTACAATTTTTTTTTTCAAATTGTGAATGGCTACACACCCCCCATGCCCATTGATCTTGTTTGTTTATCACCTCACTTGCTTGTGTTTGAACTCGGAGAAAACCTTGCAAAATACATCCATGACTTACATTCTGAAATTAGGTAAAAGATTTATCTAAATAATACCGAATATAAAATAAATACTAATGTGCATCATAGATCTAAGGGTTTTTATTTTTTGGTGAATGTCATTGATCACATTCGTCTAAAAAATGTCAAAATATTTTCAAAGAAAACTTTATGCAAGAACCATGGGCAGTTATTCTTTCAATTGTAAACTAGGATATAATGCATATCTTCTTAATTTGCCTAATGACAAGGATATTAGCCATGTTTTCAATGTAGATAATTAGCTACCTTACTAAAGCACTTTGAGCCCTTTGATTTGCATTCTAGTGTGTCTATTGATGAAATTAGTACAAGTGCACTCATTATGCTTCCATTTTAGTATTCTATAGAGATGGTGAATTTTATTCTAAATAATGAATTCATGACTCTAAAAATGTTGGTTTTCATCATTTCTTTGTTAAATGACATGGTCATCCTAATCCAAATACTACCTAAATACATCCATACATGAGAATGATCTTCGTCATTGGAATCATTCATTGTTGGATTGCTACACTTCCTCTTATTCTTTCGAGCATTTTTCTTTTTAACCTGGGGAAAATGATAAGGAATGAAGTAGGCTCATATCTATGCCTAGACGAGATAGGAAGCCCAAGTTCAATAAAATTTATTATTATTATTATTAAATATTTATTTAATCAAAAATTTGGGACTTGTTTTTTAGAGTTTGATTTTGGTTATTATAAATAGCACCCCATGTCTTTGCCATACGGACTTTTTATTCTTATTGGTGCTTATAAATAAAAATTATTTAATGAATATTTATATATTTATGCTACAAATTGGTAATTATTGTATGCTAAAAATAGGTAATTATTTTTATATCTTTTTTTAGATATTCCGAATTAGTTAGGAATACTTATTGTATGTTACAAATTGGTAGCTATTTTTATTCTATACATTAACAAAGAGCATTAGTCAGTCTCTGCTTTTTCATAAACATTAAAAAAAGGGGATCAAAATATAATATTTGTATTTTGGGTTCATTAAACAAAAATGTTTAATGAACCCAAACTAAAAATATTATATTTTGATCCCCTTTTTTTTAATTTTTTATAAAATATATCCCAATAAAATTTATATTTTATGGTCAAAAAATTGAAAACTTGATTTTTCCAGCATGATTTTCCATTTTAAAAAGAATTAAGAAGTTTTTGAAACATATTATTAACTTCAAAAATAATGCTATAAAGAGATTAGAACTCAAGCAGAGATTATTTTTGTGCCTGAAACCATCTAACTACTATCATCAAAATCTTTTCTTAAGTTGAAAGTATAAAGAAATAAATATATACGTGTGTGTGTGTGTGTGCGCACATATTTATACATGCATAAATATTTATATGTATAGATATATTATATTTATGTGTTTATATTTATAATTATATATATACATATATATCTATACATATATAAATATTTATACGAGTATAAAATATAAATATGTATACATGTGTGTGTGTGTGTGTGTATATATAAATATATATACAAATCTAAATATAAATACATATATAAATATATTTATATATGTTCATATATAAATACAAATATATATATATATATATATATATATTATTTATTTATTTATTTGTATTTAAATACAAATATAAATATATTTAAATACATACATACATACATGTGTGTGTGTGCACACACACACACATTTATATATGTATGTATGTATGTATGTATTTAAATATATTTATATATGTATTTAAATACATATATAAATATAAATAGACATGTGTGTGTGTGTGTGTGTGTGTGTGTGTGTGTGTGTGTGTGTGTTTAAATAAACACACACACATCACGTGCAAGAAAAACTTGAGGTCTTTGGTTTGAATTTTGCTATTACATTATTTTCAAAGTTTGATATTTGTTTCAAAAATTGTTGAATTTTTTCTAAGATAGAAAATCACTTAGACAAAAAGGTGTCAAATGAACCATACAACCTAGCCATGACATGAGACATACCCCGTAATAGCCATGCCTGGCCAAGCAAAGCCCAAAATATTCATGCTTGCCCCAACATGGTATGTGCAGAATCATGCATGGACCAGGGTCATGACGGCTCATGATATGGCTCATGTCTATAGGGTTGGGGCTAGTTATGTCTCATGTCGAGGCAATCATGACCCATGTGACTGGCTCATGGGCATGGTTTACATGCACAGTGACCCATGACCGAGCATGGGTCATGGATCAAGGGTCAAGCATTGCATGACCATGTTTTTTTTTTTAAATATTGGTCATGCCCAATCTACTCTTCGGTTATACAATTGGTCAGCTGCTACCTGCTACCTAATGCTATATGCCCATTATGCTTTAATGTAATGCATACCGACATAAAAAGTGAGACCATTACTATTGCTTTCCATGTTGCAATGACAAAAAAATTTAAATAAACATTTTAATTTGTAGCCACCTGATTCTATTCCAAAGGCTACATGCAAAATTCGATAGCTATCGGATTTCTACCTATTTATATTTTAAAAAATAAAAAAAATGAAAAAATATAGTATTTTAATATAAAAAAATTATATAAATATAGAATTGAAATATCTTGATTTTTATCAATTTCATTCTCTTGTCTCCACTCTCTCTCTCTCTCTCTTTAATCTTCTATGATGTGTATTCTATTTTGTTGTTTATTCTTCACCCTAAGCTAAATAGTTTTCTAAAAGAGTTGGACTATGACTGTGAACTATTGCTCAAATAAAGTTACATAGTTATGATACACATTTTTTTTGGTTTATCAATTCATGTAACATGTCATGATTAATAATTTTTAAAAATATAAAATTATTAAAAATTTTAAATTTTGAAATATAAATAAAATAAAATAATGGTAAGTAGTGACTTTATTGATATTAAGTTTGACATAGATATAGATAAAAACAACAACATGATCAAAAGTTATAAGGCCAAAACTAGTTTCTCTCAAATGGTCTTGACCCATTTGTCCAAAAATCCTAAAACTAGATGAACTTCACAGTAATATGGACTCACTTTAAAACAATAAAAAAAAATTTTAAGATGTCGAAAAAGAATTAGCATAATATATGCATTAGAGGTATGTCAAACATGTACCAAAAAATATTATGCATTAGATTTAAAACAAACTCAAATGAGTGGTGTAACCTTTGAAATTATATCAAATTCAACTTCATTTACTCCCTTCATTTATTATAATGAATTTGGGAGTAATGTCATAACTAAATTGATTATGATCACGAGTCCTGCAATTTGATTTTTTTAAAATCATAGGATAATCAGTATTATACAAACCAACTTATAGCCAGTTTATTATAGAATTCATAGGTCTACAAGTTGGAATGACATAATTTAATATTATAAATTAGAAACATAATTAATAAATTAATAATTTTGGAAATATATTGGTGTGATATCAATTATATCTAACATATGGACTAGTAGTGATGCTGCTTCATTCATGTCTTAATGACCACTATATAGATTCAAAAAGGAAACTAAATAAAAAATTGGATTTTCTAAGATTCTTCAACCTCAATGGATTTATTATATATGAGTGCATGATAAACATCTTTAGGGAATAAGATATTCATTATAAAAATTATAGAATTATATTTGGTAATGGTTTGAATTATAGAGTCGACATTAGTATGTTTTTCAGAATTATTAGGGATTGACCATTAAGTGAAATTTTTTATGTTGCATATATGTATCACATGAGTAGTCTAATAGTACAAGATGAAATGAATGTTATTTCTTTATCATTATAAAAAATAATAAATTTACTAAAATATCTTAGGATACCTAGTATTTAACAAGAGTTTAGCAGTTTGTAGTTGTTAGTAGGTCTAAAAAAATTTTAATCAAATACGAGACATCATTTGAATTTACCTATTTGATGTTAGAGTCAAGTATTGTCTATCAACAAGTGATATCTGACTATACCAATAATAAGAGTGACAAACTTATTATTAATGATTCATACTATAATACAAGACTTTTTTTTATGAAATCTTAGAAGATTTCTCATGATATGATGAATGTGTTATGTTGCATGTACTCCTACTACTTGCATTACACTTAGGTACATATATAATATTAATAGCATATTTAGCAAGTATATAGGATACATTGTATTTAGTTTCAAGACTAATGAGATGGAAACTAAATATTTTAAATATTGGTCCTTCATTCCAATTCTTTATTATTTGGCTACTTATACAAATACTATGGTTGAGTAGGAATGGGTATAAAATATACTAAGATATATTCATTTGCATGAATCAAGCAAACGAATTTGAAAGTTTTATTCCCAAAAAAATGTTTTACATATTTATTTATTATGACACTAGTTGTAATGAGACTCCAAGTCATGTTGATATCATACGAATCTACCTATCTCGTACTATCTAAGATAACATGTGATTTGTTAATCTATATGATGTCTAGCATAATATCATTGTCTACTTTTTCTGTGATAGTTAATATTATTTCAGATAGATGATCTAGACTTTAACCAAATATTATTAAGACACTTATATGATTAAAGGATTAGGAATATTAAAAAATTGAGATTTAGCATAAAATTAAAAAGTTGTTTGGTGAATGATTACTCTTGGAACATTGAGAATACTGATGTCACTACTAGTTTGTGTTATATTCATAATCATGCATGATGCTGATCAACATTCACACGTGAACTACCATATTATATACATATATTGATAACTCATGTGATGATATCTGATAATGCATATTTTATTTTTTTTTTGGGTTATCTTATATTATGTATCAATTTTTTATTTTTGGATTGTAATTTTTGATATGATATTTCAACTTTTGAGTTGAACTAAATATAAAATATTTTTTAATTATTGATTTCATTTTTATTATTTAAATTTCTAATGTAATGCATTTTTTTAATTTTATTATTTTGTATTTAAATGCAAATAATTTAAATAAAGAATAAAATTTTAATTAATTTAAATTTGTAATTATATTATTAAAAATTAAAATTTCTAATAGAACATGACCGAAAGGACCTGACATGACCTAGGTAGAGGTGTCTAACGAGTTATGTCATGTTGGTACATCCTATTTTTTAAAGGCACGGTCGTGCCACCATGTCGAACACGACATAATGGGTATGGCTGAGTGCACAACCGTGCCACTCATGTCGATGACGGAGATGCATGGGTCGTACATCTTCATTGTTACTCGATAGTGGCATGACCGAGTGCATGGTCGTGATGTTCAACGGGTGGTCGGCTTATGAGTCAGCTAATTATAATCAGTCATATGACCATTGCTTAAAAAAATGGACAGTACCATGATAAGCAATCAAATTTTCTTTTCTAAAAATTCAACCTTATGGTGATTGTCCAACAGGGATAACATTGGGCAATCACCCAGAACAGTTTAGCATGCCGCTGGCCAGACACATAGTTCGTACCTAGCCCAGTATGAGGCATGCATCGTGTCAAATCATCATCGCACGAATTGTACCATGGGCCAGCCCGGCCCAGTTTGGGGCACGATTTTTGATTTTGTTGAGCCAGGAACAATTAAACTAGACCAAGCTCCGAGATGGGCCACAAACACCCGACCCATTTGACACTGCTAGACCTAGCATGGTAGTGTCTGAGAGCAAGCCAAACCAACCATGTTGGGCCTAGTGTATGGAATCTTGTTCCTTGGTGGCACAACATGATGATTTGACTATGTCACATAAAAATGGGTACACATCTCATAAAATTGATCGTCTCAAAATAAAAATATTTCCATTTTTGATCTATAAAATTTTTCCTTCGTTTTATATAATCAATGGCAATCCTAATTCCTACCGTATCCTACAATAGTACCACTACACAAGCGAGCTACGAGCCAAATCAATTTACTTTCTCACATATTCATGATTCTATGTGCTCTAATAAATTAACCTTTTATTTTTCAATCATTCATCTCAACAGATTTTCTCTCTTTGTCTTCATCTCTTTCTCTCTTCATTTCTCTCTCTCGTCATCTCTCTACATCTCTCTCTCTCTCTCTACATCTCTCTCTCTCTCTCTATCTGTCTCTTCATCTCTCTTTCTCTCTCCATCTCTCTTTCTCTCCATCTCTCTTTCTCCATCTCTCTCTCCATCTCTCTCCCTCTCTCTCCATCTCTCTCCCTCTCTCCATCTCCCTCCCTCTCTCTCTCTCTCTCTTCATCTTTCTCTCCAACTCTGTCTCCATCTCTTTCTCTCTCATTCTCTTTCTCACCATCTCGTTCTCTTTCTATTCCTCTCCATCCCTCTCTCTCCCTCCCTCCCTCCCTTTATATAAATATCTTTCTTTCACTTTATCTCCATCTCCATTTATCTCTCTCTATCCCATTTATCTCTCTCTATCTCCATTTATCTCTCTCTCTCTCTCTCTATCTCTCTCTCTCTCGCTCTCTCCATCTCCATTTATCTCTCTCTCTCTCTCTCCATCTTCATTTCTCTCTCTCTCTCTCTCTCCATCTTCATTTCTCTCTCTCTCTCCATCTCCATTTATCTCTCCCTCCCTCCCTCTCTCTCTCTCTCTCCCTCTTTCTCTCCATCTCCATCTCTCTCTCTCTCTCTCCACCCCCCTCTCTCCATCTCCATCTCTCTCTCTCTCTCCATCTCTCTCTATCTCTCCACCCCTCTCTCTCTCCATCTCCATCTCTCTCTCTCCATCTCTTTATCTCTCCATCTCCATCTCTCTCTCTCTCTCTCTCTCCATCTCTCTCTTTCTCTCCATCTCTCTCTTTCTCTCCATCTCTCTATATCTCTCTATATCTCTCTCTCTCCCTCCCTCTCTCTCCATCTTTATCTCTCTCTCTCTCTCCCTCTTTCCATCTTTATATTTCTCTCTCTCCCCATCTCTCTTTCTGCCTCTCTCGATCTCTCTCTCTGCCTTTCTCCATCTCTCTCTCTCCCTCTCCCTCTCTCAATCTCTCTCTCCCTCTCCCTCTCCCTCTCCATCTCTCCATCTCTCTCCCCCTCTCCCTCTCTCCATCTCTCTCTCCCTCTCCCTCTCTCCATCTCTCTCTCCCTATCTCTCTCTCTCTCTCTCCATCTCTTTCTCTCCTTGTCTCCATCTCTTTCTATCTCTCCATCTCTCTCTCTCCATCCCTTATCTCCATGTCCTTCCTCTTTCTCTCCACCCCCTCTCCTCACTCTCTCCCCCCACTCTTCCCTCTCTCCCCCCTCTTTTCCTCACTTCCTCTCTCTCTCTCTCCCACTCTCTCCCTCTCTTCCTCTCTCCCCCCCTCTCCTCTCTCTTTGTCCATCTCCCCCTCTCTCCTCTTTCTCCTCTCTCTCACTAAATCATCCTATATCTCTCTCTCCTCTCTCTCTCCTCTATTTTTTCTCTCTCTCCTCTATTTTTTTCTCTCTCCTCTCTTTCTCTCCCCCTCTTTCTCAATCCCTCTCTCTCTCTTACTCTCTCTCTCCCGTCTCGCTCCTCTCTCTCCCTCTTATCTCTTTCTCTCTTCGTGCCATCTCTCTCTCTCTTCTCCTCTCTCTCTCTCTCTCTCTCCTCTCGCTCCTCTCTCTCCCTCTTATCTCTCTTTCTCTCTTCATGTGCGCTCTCTCTCTCTCTCTCTCTTTCTCTCCTCTCCTCTCTCTCTCTCTATCTCTCCTCTCTCTCTCTCTTTCTCTTTCTTGTCTTTATCTTTCACTCTCCTCTCTTTATCTCTCATTATCTCCTCTCTTTATCCCTCATTCTCTATCTCTCTCTCTCCTCACTCTATTCTCTCTCTCTCTCCTCTCTTTCTCTCTCTCTCTCTTCTCTCTCTCTCTCTCTCTCTCCCTCCTCTCTTTCTTTCTTACTCTATTCTCTCTCTCTCCTCTCTTTCTCTCACTCACTCACTCCTCTTTCTCTCTCTCACTCTCTCCTCTCTCTCACTCGCTCCTCTTTCTCTCTCTCACTCTCTCCTCTTTCTCTCACACTCTCTCCTCTCTTTCCCTCTCACTCTCTCCTCTTTCTCTCTCTTACTCTCATCTTTCTTTTCTCTCTCACTCTCTCCTCTCTTTCCCTCTCACTCTCTCCTCTCTCTCTCTCTCTCTCTCTCCCTCACTCTCTCCTCTCTTTCTCTCACTCTCTCCTATATTTCCCTCTCACTCTCTCCTCTCTTTCTCTCTCACTCTCTCCTCTATTTCCCTCTCACTCTCTCCTCTCTCTCTCTCACTCTCTCACTCTCTCCTCCTCTCTCTCTCCTCTCTTTCTTTCTCACTCACCTCTCTCTCTCTCTCCACACTCACATCTCTCTCTCTCTCTCCACACACACACACACACTCTCTCCTCTCTTTCTCACTCTACCCTCTCTTTCTCTCTCACTTTGTCCTCTCTTTCTCTCTCCTCTCTCCTCTCTCTCTCTCCCCTCTCTTTCTCTCTCTCTCTCTCTCCACACACACACACACTCTCTCTCCTCTATTTCTTTCTACTTTCTTTCTCTCTCCCCCCCTCTCTCTTTCGATTGACTCCTCCCTCTTTTTTGTCATCCTATGTCCATTTCTCTTTTTATCCGACAATTGAATTCTTTCCTAATTAAACTTGTTTCACCAATGAGAATTAGAAATTGGTTACCTTTACCCATCTTTTCTCTCTCTCTCTCTCTCCAGTACCTGTCTCAGATCTCTTTTTTGGTCAGTCCCCTTGGGTGTAACATCATTTGCCCAACAACATCATCGATTCTCTGAAGCATGACAGACCAAATACAAAGGTTGGTCGTCGAAGAAATGAGACGAATTGCCTCTGCCAATCGGGTCCAATCAGATGAATGACGAAGAAGATAATTTAGCTATTCAAGTAATTTATATTAAGCAATTGTGTTTGTTGGAGATAAGTCCATGTCTATATATCCGCACGCATGAGTGATTCTATATGGTATTGCACCTTTTCTGTGTGTTAGTTGCATCAACTTTTAATGGCACTCACCTTAGTTGATGAGAGATGAGTACATATCTATATATGTGGTATATTTGTAAGTGTGTCCATGATTTGTATTTCATGTTAAGATTTTTTGACTACGTGATTTCTACTGCATGTTAAGATTCTAGTTTATTACCCAGGTTGGTACGAGGAAGACTATAGAAGAGACCAAAGGTGTAGTTACTAGGGATGGGAGAAGTTATCTTATTCTTTTGAATTGTCCATCTAAATGTTTTTTTTTGTTTTCTTTGGGCATGATCTGCAAAAGAAGAAATATTCTTGTTTGGTATTTAGAGTGTCAAGTTCCTTACATGAAGAAATATAAACTGTGAATCATCAATTGGGACTACTAGATTATACAACAAAAACTGAGAAATCTAATAGTGATGAGAAAAAGTTTTTTTGTGAAGAAGAGAAGGCGAGGCATTGAAAGAAGGTGTAGCATGGAAGAGAATAAAAATGAAGGTAGCAATGGAAGTATGTTATGTGTGTCCAGCACACATCAGGCAACCCACTTTCTCTATTGAGCCCATTAGAGCTTTAGGCTTTAATATAAAAACCTAAATATTGAGGAAGCGCCACATAGAGATACTGTTGCACAAATCCTCCGGTTTTTCTCTGTTTTATCTATTTTTTTTGGTTTTTGTTTCTTTGTGAATTAATGGCTCTTCTTTATTCATTTTCTTCTATATATTCTGACTTGTAAAACATCATGTATCCTCATGTTTTTAATTATCCTTCTCATGTATTTTTCTTGAGTAGAGTCCTCTTGTTTATGCGGTTAAATCAATTATAAATATATAGTCTTCTTGTATATTTTTTCACAAGTGGTATCAGAGGAGGTTATATTGCTTGGATATTGTGTTTGCTGTTGGTTTAAAGATGAAGGAATCCTTGAGAGCCGTTATGATTAGACTAACCTCGTCTAATTATTCTATTTGAAAGGCAAGAATGGAATATATTCATTATTACAAGGATTTATATTCGCCTATTGATGGAGATAAAAGTAAACCCATAAATATGTCAAAAGCAGAATAGAAGATCATGCACAGAAAAATAGTAGCCCTAATCAGACAGTGGGTAGACTAGAGAGTGGTTCATCATGTATCATAGAAGACTAATACTACCGAGCTTTGGAAAAATTTAGAATCTATGTATGAATGAAAGATTGCACAGAATAATACCACTTTGATTAGAAGGCTAGTAAATTTGAAGTATAGAAATAGGAATAGTGTGGTAGAGCACACCAATGACTTTCAAGCATTGAGTGAACCAGTTAAATGCTATGAAGATGAAGATTGAAGATGAGCTGCAAGCACTGTTACCCTTGAGTTCTTTGCCATAGAGTTGGAATACTTTGGTTATCTCATTTTGTAACTATGATCCTAATAGCAAGTTAACCATGGATATAGTAAAAGACATTTTGATTAATGAAGAACAAGTTTTGAAGGAAAAAAAAATATCTTCTGAGACCAAGGCACTTGTCACAGAGAACAAGAAAAGAGGTTAAAATAGAGGACTTATGGGTCCTGGTAAATCCAAAGGCAGGTCCTAACCCAGAGGAAAGTCTAATGAAAGAAAAAAGTGTTATCATTGTGGTGAGAAAGGACATATCAGAAGAAACTATTATGCTTGGAAACGGGAACAAAAAGAAGGCAAAAATTATAGGAAAGATGATAATGAACTACAACTATTTTATTTAACGAAGATGTAGTAGTTCTACTTTTTGGAGATGAAGAATGTTTGCATGTAACAGATACTGAGGTTGAGTGGCTTAGATATAGTAGCTTCTTATCATTCTACTCCTAATAAGTAGTTCTTCACATCGTACAAGTTAGGAGACTTTGAAACCATGAACACGAATAACACCAACTACTCAAAGATTGTGGATAATGGTGATGTTTGCAAACAGACAAATGTTGATTATTCACTGACTTTGGAGTTTCTCAAAGTACTGAGACAATATCTCAAATCTTTGCAATTATTAACTAAAGAGATTTTAACCCACTTCGGGAATCAGGCAAGTAAGATATTTCACACAATAGGCGTTTTATGGATGATTCAAGCCCTGCACACTCAAAGGCGAGAACGAAGTAGCGATTGCTCGTCCAAATGGGTTACCACCAAATCAAGAAAAATAGGAATTATATGTATTTTTTGAATACCTCAATCAGCCCTTGAACACCTTCGAAAGAAAAAAGAAGGAAAGCACCCATCTCAAGTGCCGGGGTTCCTCTTCTCATTCGCCATTCGTGATGGTTCATGGAAATGTCATAACATGCGTAGGCGGACTAGCCCAAATGGTCAGTATAATATTCTTTCTGCTTGCTTCGTCGTTGTGAAATAATCTTGTGTTACACGCTTCTGGACAGAAATTCTTTTTCAATACCAATCTTGGCTTACTGCTCCCTTCGAGATAGGACTCAGTGGCCTCTTCAATGGTGGTCAGCTAATGGTAGGATATGTGAGTTTCCTTTGATCATAAAGGATATGTGAGTTACTGTGGTAATGGTAAATGGAAGCTTACCAAAGGTTTATTAGTAGCTGCTAGATGCAAGGTTAGAAGCACACTTTTACAGGATAGTTGTGAAAATCTGTGGGGATGAATTGAATGTAGCGGAAGATGGTTCCTCTCCAATTTATGGCACAAAAGATTGGGTCATATGAGTGAAAAAATGCTTAAATATTCTAGCCAAAAAGGCTCTCATTCCTTTTACTAAAGTTAACAGTCTAAACCATTGTGATTATTGTTTATTTGGAAAACATCATAGAGTTTCATTTTCTAAATCTTCAAAAAGGAAATCTAATATTTTGGAATTGATTTATTCTGATGTTTGTGGTCCCTTTGAGGTGGAGTCCTTGGGTGAAAATAGATATTTTATCATATTTATTGATGATGCATCAAGAAAGGTGTGTGTTTATCTGTTGAAGGCCAAAGATCAAGTGTATTAATTTTTCCAGTAATTTCATGTTGTAGTTGAAAGAAAGATAGGAAAGCATTTGATGTATTTTCGTACTAACAATGAAGGTGAGTATACATCAAATGAGTTTAAAAACTATTGCTCATGCATAGTATTATACATGAGAAAAGAGTTTCTGGTACTTCAAAATATAATAGTGTTGCAGAAAGAATGAATTGTACTATTGTTGAGAAGATAAGATGCATGCTAAAAATGGCAAAGCTACCCAAAATGTTTTGGGGTGAAGCTATACGTACTATTTGTTATTTGATAAATAGGTCTCACTTAAGTCCTTTAGAGTTTAACATCCCAAAGAAGGTATGATAGGAAAAGTTGTTATTTACAAACATATTAATGTTTTTGGGTGAAAGGCTTTTGCCCATGTAGCAAAAAATCAAAGGTCAAAGCTTGATGACAAAACTTTTCCATATATCCTTGTTGGTTATGGTAATGAAGAGTTTGGAAATATATTATGGGATCCAGTGGAAAATAAGATTTTCAGAAGTAGAGATGTGATATTTTATGAAGATCAGACAATTTCAGATTGTGAGAAAACTAAAAAGGTGACAGCTATCAAAATGGTGTTTTGATCCAACTGTTATTCATTTTCCTTTGTAGTACACTATAGATAGGGATGCAAAGATGACTAGTGATGAAGCACCAAAGACAATGATTGATGATGAAATACTAGAGAGTGATCAAGCTATTGAGCAGGTGGAGCAGCCTTTTCAACAAGTCATATCTGAACTCCTCCTCCTCCTTCTATCAGTAATGGACCTCCTCTCATCCTCTATCTATTCAAGCTCGAGATCTAAACTAGTAGTCAAACCCAAAATAATTTGGATAGAAGGCATTTTTACAACTAGAGAGAATATCTCAGCGAAGTTAATGCCCTTTATCTACCCAAAACCATTCATTAACAAATGAGCTTTATATTTCAATAATTTTTCATCACTATCTTCTTCAACTTGAATACCTATTTTTTCTTTAATGCCTTTCTGCCCTTTTGAAGTTCTGCCAACTCATAAGAGTTATTTTTTAACAAAGAATGTATTTCTTCCTACATAACTTTTATCTAGCTTATCTTATCAGCATGAGTATATATTTCTTAAAAGTTCTCTGGCTAACCAGCATCGATAATAAATGCATACTCTGAAGGAGGATACTTGGAAAATGGAAGACTCTTCATGTTAGTCTTTCTAATACAAAGAGGAGAAAAAAAAGGAGAAGAATGAGAAGAAGATGTAGTAGAACAAGTAGAAGAACAAAGAGAAAGAGAAGAATCATAAGAAGAAAAGAAGAAGAAAATGAGAAGAAAAAGAAAAAAAAGAGAAGAACAAGAAGATGAAGAAGAATACGGATAAGAATAAAGTGAAAAATGATGAAAAAGATAAATAAGAAGGAGAAAGAGAAGGAAAAGAATAAGCTAGAATAGGAGGAAAAGAAGAGAATAAGAAGGAGGACGAGAAGGAGAACAATGAGAAAATTAAGAAGAAGATGAATAAGAAGAAGATGAAGAACAAGAACAAGAAGAAGAATAAGAATAAGAATAAGAACAAAAACAAAGATAAGAACAAAAAAACAAGAAGAAGAAGAAGAAGAAGAGAAGAAGAAATAGAAAAATTAGGAGGAGGTAGAGAAGAATAAGAAGAAGAATGATGAGAATGAGAACAAGAAGAAGAAGAATAATAATAATAATAATAATAATAATAATAAGAAGATGAAGAAGAAGAAAAATAAGAACAAGATGAACAAGAACAAGAAGAAAAAAAATAAGTAGGAGGAGGATGAGGAGGAGGAGGAGGAGGAGAGAAGAAGGAGAATGAGAAAAGAATAATAATAAGAATAAGTAGAAGGAAATGAAGAAGAAGAAGAAGTATGAGAAAGAGAAGGAGAAGATGATGAAATAATAGGAGAAAATATGATAAACTAAGAAGGAGAAGAAAAAGAAGAAGAAAAGGAAGAAGAAGAAATAGAAGAAAGAAGAGGAGGATAAAAAGAAAAGATAAAGAAGGAGGTGGAGGAGGAGGAGAATAAGAAGAAGAAGAAAATGTAGATGTAGAAAAAGAAGAAGTATAAGAAAAAGAAAAAGAAGAAAAAGATGAACATGAGGAGAAAAAGATGAAGAAGAAGGAGGATGAGGAGGAAGACAAGGAGGAGACAAAAAAGAAGAAGGAGAAGGAAGAGGAGAAGAAAAAAAAGAAGGAGAAGGAAGAGGAGAAGAAAAAGAAGAAGAAAAAGAAGGAGAAATAGAAGAAGCAGAAAAAAGAGAAGAAGAAGAATAATAATAATAATAATAATAATAAGGAGAAGATGGAGAAGAAGTAGATGAAGGAAAAGAAAAGGTTGAATAAGAAGGTGAAGAATAATGAGATGAAGGAGACGAAGAAAAAGGAGAAGAAGAAGAAATAGAAGAAAGAGAATAAGAAGAAAGTGAATAAGAAGAATAAGTAGAAGAAGAAGAACAACAACAACAAGAAAAAGAATAATAGGTGGAAAAAGAAGAATAAAAAAAGAAGAAAGAGACAGAAGGAGAAGAAAAAGAAGAAAAAGAATGATTAAAACAAGAATAAATAGAAGAAGATGAAAATGGAGAAGAAGAAATAAAAAAGAATAAGAAGAAGAAGAAGAAATGAAAAATAAATGAGAAGAAGAAGAAGAAGCAATATAAGAAGAAGAAGAACAAGAAGAAGAATAAGATGATGAAGAAAAATAAAAAGGGTGAGGAGGAGAAAAATATGATGAAGATGGAGGAGGAGAGGAGAGGGAGGAGGATGAGAAGTTGAAGATGGAGAAGAAGGAGAAAAAATAGAAGAAGAAAAATAGAAGAAGATGAAGGAGATTAAGAAAAAGAAGTTGATTAAGAAGGAGAAGAAAAATGACAAGAAGAAGTAGGAGATGAAGGAGAAGAAGAAGAAGAAAAAAGAAAAAAAAGAAGAAGAAAAAGAAAATTGAGGAGGCGGAGGAAAAGTAGAAGATGAAAGAGAAGAAGAAGAAGAAGAAATAGTAGTAGTAGTAGAATGATAAGGAGAAAAAGTAGGAGAAGAAGAAAATTAAGAAGAAGAATGAGGAGAAAGAGTAGAAGGAGAAGGAGTAGAAGGAGAAGAAAGAAAAGACGGAGAAGAAGAAGAAAAAAAAAGAGGAGGAGATAATTAAGAAGGAGAAGGAAAAGAAGGAAAAGAATGAGGAGGAGGAGGAGAAAAAAAAGAGAGAGAATTATAAGATGATGAAGAGGAATAAGAAGAAGAAGGAGAAGTTGATGAAAAAGATACAGAAGAAAAAGAAAAAGATGGAGGAGAATGAGAAAAAGAAGAAGAAGAAGAAGAAGAAGAAGAAGAAAAAGAAGAAGAAAAGAATGAGAAGAAGAATGAGAAGAAGAAAGAGAAGAAGAAGAAGAAGAAAAATTAGAAAAAGGAGAAGTATAAGAAAAAAAAAGAAGAAGAAAAAGAAGAATAAAAAATTGAAGGAAAAGAATAAGTAAACAAAAGAATAAGAAAAAGAATTATAAAAGAAGAAGAAGGAGGAGGGAGGAGGAGGAGAAGTTTTAGAAGAACAAGGAAATGATGAGAAAAAGAAATAGGAGGAAGAGGACGATGAAAAAAAGAAAAAGAAGAAGAAGAAGAAGAACAACATCAACAAGAAGAAGAAGAAGAAGAAGAAGTTGAAGTGGAAGAAAAAAAAGAATTAATTAGAAGAAGAAGTAGAAAATGAAATATTATAAGAAGAATGAGAAGAAAAAGATTGAGGTGGGAGAGGAAAAGCGGAGGAGGGGGAAAGGGAGGAGAAAGAGGAGGATGAGGAGAAGGAGAATAAGAAGATGAAGGATAAAAAAACTTGAAGGAGATGAAGAAAAAGAAGAAGAACAAGAACTAGAAGAAGAACAATAAAATAAACAAGAGTAATAACAAGAAAAATAAGAATAAGAAGCCGGTAGAAAAAGAGGAGAAAGAAAAGAAGAAGAATAATAATAATAATAAATATGAGGAGGAGAAAAAGAAGAAAAAGAAGAAGAAGTAGTAGTAGTAGTAGTAGTAAAAGATGGATAAGAAGAAGAAATAGAATGAGAAGAATGAGAATTAAAAAAAAGAGAATGAGAATAAAAAAAAGAAGAAGAAGAAGGAGAATAAGAAAAGGAAGAAGAATAAAAAGTAGATTAAGAAAAAAAAAGGAGAAGAAGAAAAAATATAAGGAGAAGAATAAGAATAAAAAGAATAAAAAGGAAAATAAGAAAAAGAATGAGAGAAATAAAAAGAAGAAGAATGATGAGGAGAAGGAGGAGGATGAGGGGAAAGAGGGGGAGGAGGAGGAGGAGAAGGAGAAGAAGTAAAAGAAGGGGGAGGAGGAGGAGGGGAAAGAGGGGGAGGAGGAGGGGAAAGAGGGGGAGGAGGAGGGGAAAGAGGGGGAGGAGGAGGAGAAGGAGAAGAAGTAAAAGAAGAAGGAGGAGGTGAAAAAAAAAAGATGAAAAAGGACAAGGAGGAGGAGGAGGAGGAGGAAAAGGAGAAGAAGAAAAAGAAATGGAGAAGAAGAAGAAGTAGATGTAGAAGAAGAAGAAGAAGAAGAAGAAGAGAAAGATGAAGGAGAAGAAAAAGAATAAGGTGAAAAACAAGTAGTTTTTGAAGGAAAATAAGAAGGAGAAGAAAGAGAAAAAAGAAGAAGAAAAAGGAAGAGGAGATGAAGAAGAAAAAGAAGATGAAACAGAAGAAGAATGAGAAGTAGAAGTAGAAGGTGAAGATTAAAGTGAATAAAAAATGAAGAGAAGAAGTTGAAATTGATGAAGGGGTATAAAAAGAAGAATGAAAAGATGAAGAAGAATAATAAGAAGAAAAAGAAAAAGAAAAAAAAGAATAAGAAGAAAAAAAAAGAATAAGAATAATAATAATAATAAGCAGAAAAAGAACTGGAAGAAAAAGTAGAAGAAGATGATGATCATGATCATGATGATGATGATGGTGAAGGAGAAAAAGAAGAAGGAGAAGAAAAATGAGAAGAAAAAGAAGAAGGAGGAGGAGGAGGAGAAGGATAAGAAAAAGTAAGAGAGGAACAAATAGAAGAAGGGAAAGAAGAATAAAAATAATAATATGAAAAAAATTGAGAATGGGTTGAAGAAGAAGAAAAAAATGAAGAATTAGAATAAGAAGTAGGAGAAGGAGAAGAATAAGAATAAAAACAAGAAGAAGAAAGAATGAACAAGATGAAGAAGAAAATGAAGAAAAGTATAAATGAAAAAGATGAAGAAGAAGAACAATGAGCAGGAGGAGGAGGAGGAGGAGGAGAACAAGAATGACAAGAAGAAGAAAAAGAACAAGGGGAAGATTGATAACAAGAAAAAATGAAAAGAACAAGAAGGAGGAGAGAAGAAAAATGAGTAGAAGAAGGAGAATAAGAAATAAAAGTATAAGTGAAAAGAGTAGGATAATGAAAAGAAGTAGTAGTAGAAGATAAAGGAGGAAAAGTAAAAGAAGAATAAAAATTTTAATAAGAAGAAGAAGAAGGGAGGAGAAGTAGAAGAAGTAGTTGTTGTAAAAGAAGGAAAAAAAGATGTAGGAAGAGAAGGAGAAAAATAAGTAAGAAGATAAGAATAAAAAATATATAGAAGAAAAGCTGAAGAAGAAAGAAGAGTACAATGGTTAAAATAATAAGAAAAGGTAGAAGTAGAAAAAAAAGTAGGAGAATAGGAAAAAGAAGTAGATAAGCAAAAAGTAGAAGAAGGAGAAGGAGAAAAATAAGAAATTGAAGAATAATGAGAAGGAAAAGAAGAAGAAGAAAAAGAATAAGGAGAAAAAGAAAAAGGAGAAGAAGAAAAAGAAGAAGAATAAGGAGAAAAGAAAAATAATAAAAAGAATAAGGAGGAGGAGAAGTAGAAGAAGTAGGAGAAGAAATAAAAAGAGAAGAAAAAAAGAAGTTGAAGAAGAAGAAGAAGAAGATGATGATGATGATGATGAAAAATAAAAAGAAGAAGAATGTGAAGAACAAGAAGATAAAGAATAAGGAGATAAAGAAGGAGGAGAAGAATGATAAAAAGGAGAAGAAGGTGGATGATGAAAAGAACAAGAAGTAGAAGGAAGCGATTAAAAAGAAGAAAAAGAAAGAAAAGAAGAAGGAGACGATAAAGTAGAAGAAATACAAAAGGAAGATGATGATGATGATAGTAGAGTTAAAGAAAAAGATGGAAACGAAGAAGAAGAAAAAAAAGAAGTAGAAGGAGAATAAGGAGGATAAGAAGAATGGTATTAAGAATGAAAAAAAGATGAATAAAAAGAATAATAATAAGAAAAATAAGTAAAAGGGAAAGATGGTAATGAAGAAGGAGAAGAAGATGATGAAATAGAAGAAATAGAAGGAGAAGAAGGAGAAAAAAAAATAAGTTGATGAAGAAGAAGACGAATGAAAAGTAAAAGAAAAAAAATGGAGGAGTAAGAGAAGTAGAAGAAGATGAAGGATAAAAAGAAGATGAAGAAGGAGAAGAATAAGAAGAAGAAGAATTAGAAGGATAAGAAAAAGCTGAAGAAGATGGAGAAGAAGATGAAGAATAAGAAGAAGAAGAAGAAGAAGTGTAAAAAGATGAAGAAAAAAGAAGAAGAAGGGAATTAAAATAAGAAGAAGAAGAAGGGAATTAAAATAAGAAGAAGAAAAAAAAAGAGATGGAAAACAAAAATAAGTAAATGAAGAAGAAGAAGAATAAGAAGGATAAGGAGAAGAAGAAGAAGATAATGAAGAAGAAGATAAAAAAGAAGAAGAAGAAGAAAGAGAATGAAAAAAAATGAAGAAGAATTATAATAATGAGATTAAGGAGAAGATTGAGAAGGAGGAGATGATGATGATGAATTAGAAAAAGAAGAAGTAGAAGAAGGTGTATGAACAGAAGAATAAGAAGAAAATATGATTAAGTAGGATAATCAGATTAATAAGAAAAAAGAAGAAGATGGAAAATAAGAAGAGGAGGAGAAGAACAATAAGAAGAAATGAAGAAGAAGAAGAAGAAGAACAAGTAGAGAAAGATGAATAAGGAATAGTAGTAGTAGTAGAAGAAAAAAAGGTGATGAAGTAGAAGTAAAAGATGAAGAAAAAGAAGTAGGAGAAGATGAAAAACTAAGAAAAAGAAATAAAAGAAGATAAATAAAAAGAATGACAAGAAAGAGAAGAAGAAACAAAAGAAGAATTAGAAGAATAAAACACAAAGAAAAAGAAGAAGAAGAAGAAGTTGATGATGATGAAGGAAAAAAAGAAGGATAGGAAGGAGAAGAAGAAGGATAGGAAGGAGAAGAAGAAGGATAAGAAGGAGAAGAAGAAGCAAAAGAAGGAGAATATGAATAAGAAGAAGTAAAAAAAAGAAGAAAAAAGAGGAGGGGGAGGAGGAGTAGAAGAATAAGAAGAAAAAGTAGAAGATGAACAAAAAGAATAAGGAGACGAAGATTCTGTAGAAAAAGTAGAAATAGGAGAAAAAAAATAATGAGATGGAGAAAAATGTGAAGAATAATGAGAAAATAAGGAGACGAACAAAAGTGAGGAAGAAGAGAAGGAGAAGAATAAAGAGAAGGAGGAGGAGGAGGAAGAGGAGGAGTAAAAGAAGAATAAGAAAAATAATAATAATAATAAGATGATGATGAAGGAGAAGAATAAGAATAAGAAGATGATGATTATGAAGTAGAAAAATAAAAGTAGAAGAAAAATAATAATAAGAAGGGAAAGAAAAAGAAGAAGAATACGAATAAGAAGAAGAAGAAGAATGAAAAGAAGAAGAAACATAAGAAGAAGAAGAAAAAGAAAAATTAGAAGTAGAAGAAGTAAAAGAAGATAATGGAGGAGAAGGAAAAGAATAATAATAATAATAATAATGAATAGTTTCTGTCAGAGAATAATACCAAAAAACTTACCTCCTTGTTGTTGTTGTAAAAAAAGTAGCCATGGGCAGGAGGAATGTTTGAGGAAGGGGACAAGGGGAGAAGAACCTAAAAAAGGCTTGATTAAATAATTGGAACAAATGATGAAGGAGAGAGGCTAAAGAGTAGTCCCGGATGCACGAATTTTGAGCTCCATTGTAGCAAGAAGATGATGAATAATATCCAGGAGGTCTGAATACTAAGAATATGAACTTGAAGATCTCTTCATACTTATGTCAATGAAGGAGAAGAAAATACAGAGGGAGGTCTTCAAGGGTAGGTTTAGAAAAGTCATAGTTAGAATTGCAACTTGAAACAATGTGTTGCATAGTTTGAGGGGGGGGGGGGGGGGGGGTGTGAGGGAGAGCAATACTCCAAGTATGATTTTAATTTGTTCTTAGATATAATCATTTTTAGTGTTAAAAATTTAGAAGGGGAAAAAGAAAATTTAAGAAAATGGCACACCAATTAGGAAGTATGAGGCTAGAAGAGTTGAAAAGATACCTAGGAGGCTTCAAGCTTGATTAAAAAACCAAGAAATTTGAAAAAATATAAAAATAAACTTATGAATCAAAATATTTCACAAGTGCTAAAGCAAAAACCTCGATTAATGACATTTAATTATTTATATTGGAATATTAGATGAACCCCTAGTGGAAAAAGATCATCTAGTAAACATTAAAAAGATTCTTAGCTTTGAAAAGGGATTTAAAAATTATAATAATAAACTTTGGATAGTATGGAAGGCGAAATTGGGTATTGAATTTATAAAAGATTCAGAGCAAAACATAAATTTTAAAATGGGAAAGGGGGATGAATGTATTATTCTAGTAGTCTATGCAAAGAACTCTAACGAAAAAAGAAAGCTATTTGGGAGGAAATGGGAATTATGTCGGTAAAATGTTTCCAATTGATCATAGGGGGAGACTTTAATATCATAAGAATTTTAGAGGAAGAGAAGGGAGGAAGAAAGCTTAACGTGGAAGCAATTAAGCATTTTAATGATATTATAGATAGAACAAAATTAATGGAAGCAGCTTTTCTAGGGTCAAAGTTCACTTGGTATAATAATTGGAAGAATAGGGGCACCATTTGGACTAGACTAGATAGGGTAATGTTCAGTAAGGAATGGTTGATAAAGCATCACTACAAGAAAATCCCATATAGCTAGGGACAATTTCCTACCTATATGGGTGTTTTTCATCGCTAAACAGGTTATAGCGACGGATTAACAACGAATAGGTTCCCCATCTAAAGTGAGCGTCACTAAAATTTAGTGAGGGAAAGTGTCCCTAGCTAAAAATTTAGCAACTGAAAAAATCTTAGCTAAAAAAATAATTTCTCTAACTAAATTAGCAAGCTAAATAAGATTTTCCATTGCTAAATGGATATAATGACGGAAAATTTCCCAAACTAAAGTGTTCTTTGCTAAATATTAGCGACGGAATTAGTCTCTAGCTAAATAAATTTAGCGACGGAAAAAATTCCTTGCTAAAATAAAGCTATCCCTAACTAAATTAGCTAAGGAAAATTCCCTAGCTAATTTAGCAAGAGATTTTTTCCTTGCTAATTTAGCAAGGGATTTTTTTTCCTTGCTAATTTAGCAAGGGATTTTTCTCTAGCTAAATTAGTTAGGGAATTTTCCTAGCTATTTTAATTCCAAAACTATTTTCAGAATGTAATGTATTTTAATATTTTTTAATTAAATAATTTAATATTTTTATATTAAATTGAATAAAAATAGAAACTATACATGATAATTTATAATTAATAAAAAATAAAATTATTTAATAACTTATTCTAATACAATATTTATTATATCTTATTCATTCTTTGACGTTGCTTTCTCTCCCTCTGCTCCTCCGATCATTTTTCTGCTGTGACAAAGCTGTCAGAGTCATGGCATGTCATGTCTAGTGAAAAATCTCATCACTTATACAAACATTGTATGAGAAACAATGAGGTATCATATATGTAAGAAATTTAAACCACTCAATTATATCAAAATAAAAAAAAGTTATGTTTTAATAAATATATAATACGGTAGTATATATGTAAATAAATACTAGCATTTCACTCGTACATATATTATTACAGTATATGTACATAAAAACAACAGTATTATGTGTACATATATACCGAGTACAAATATACTTAGTATATATGTACATAAAATATTGTAGTATTATATGTACGTATAACTGAGTATATATGTAATATATACCACATTTGTTGTTGTTGCTGCTCCTACCCCTGTTACTGTCACTCTTGTGCTGTTTCCGCTGCTGCTACCACTTTTATTGCTGCTATCGCTGCCGCGGCTACTCTTGCTACTGCCACTATCGCCACAGCCAATGTTGCCGCCGCTACTACCACTGCTGCCGTCACTACTGCCGACACTACTGCCATGGCTACTGCCACTACTACTACCACTATCATTGTTGCAGCTGCCACCGCCCCCACTGGTACCATCACTACCATTGTTGCCGCCGCTACTCATAATAATAAAAGTATGGCGGGTGATGATGCTCGACTGATGAATTTGAGATTGAGCGAGTTTTTGACGAGGTGGCGAGCTGCTTCTCCCAAAATATGACCCTATATTCCTCCTGGACTAGAATTACGCGACACTACACGAGCATCATCATCATCATCATCATTCTAAGACCTAGTATAATTAGAACCAATCATTACCGAATCTAGAGCAAAAAAAAACTTATTTAGTCATACGTTCGCTTTGTACCATGTGATAATTGCATATCGATACAATTACTATGATTTTTAAGACCAACCTGTATTTGTCGAGCTGGCCTGGACCAAAAATATCATTCCAAAGCTTTAGGAAATGTCTAATATCCATTGCTTTTATTACCTATATCAGTGAGCAATGCACTATGATGACTAAACCAGCCAGAACAATTATATATTCAAAAGTGTGTCTATGTGTAAATAGGTGTGTACGTATGACAATATATATATGTCTACAAATAAATATATGTACCCACTTATGTATATACTCGGTATATATGTATGTATATACTATAGTATACAAGTACGTATATATCGAGTATATACATGCATATATACTACAATATAAAGTATGTATATACCGAGTATATACATACATATATGTTGTAATATATATGTATGTATATATTGATTATAATGTACAAATATACTCAGTATATACGAACATATATACTCGGTATATAAATACGTATATACTCTGTCCTATTCGGCAAGCAGGCTTACCCAATATACTCAGTATATACATAGATATATACTTAGTATGTATGTACATTTATACCAAGTATATATGTACGTATATACTATAGTATTATATGTTCGTATATATAATCACATAGCCTCAGATGAAACACACACTTGTACTTTAATGTAAATACACATACCATCAATGATAATAGAAGAAAATAAAATAGAACTTAAAAAACACACATATAGGTCTCTCAGGCATGGTCAGCATTTCTCGTTTTTTTATGGTACTCCACATAGATAGAGAACATTGTTATACCTACACATGGCGCATAACATACTATATTTACAAACCAATAACCGATAATAAGTAGTCACAGATCTGAACTGTGACCATGCATATCTACGCTAAATAAGAGTATTAAGAACAAACATGCACGTGGAATTAATTTTTTGGTTCATCTCACAGCTTCAGAAGCTAAGCTATTGTTTCCATCACCATGGAGGACCAGCCAAGGCTTTTACATACCTATAATAGGATAAAACTCTACTCAAAAAATTTGGGGACACACAAACATATTCACAGATATTTAAAAATAGTTATTATAGACATGAACAGACACAAATTAATGTTGATTGTCATACAACTTCAACAAAAATCTAAAAGATGTCCAATAATGATGTTTAGAGAGAAAAATAGGGTAAAAATAAAATGTTTTAGGAATAATGAAGATAATAGAAGCTAGGCCTCTTTTTGATCAAGCTGAAATCCGTAAATATGGGACCCATGCATTGGAAGGACCGTGGCAATGTTTGAATGCTTTAAACCAGAATTTTTTCTTGCATCTCACATCATGTGCCCTGCAAAGATTCATTATTAAGTTAATCGGCAAAGCAAAGAACAAAATCAGAATAAATTTATTTGAAACCTGCAAAAAAATCTCATCATGTTTTGCTACACAGAAAAAAATCAATAACAATTCAGAAATGATTCTTATACGAAATCATCCTCATAATTAGTAAAGAATTATATGGCACTACTACAAAAACCATAATCAAAGATGCTTAAAAAGTATCATTATATATATATAATGTCGCTTATCGATAGCGTCATCCGCTAGCATGACATAAAAAGTCTATACATATAATGATGTTTTTTTGCAGTGTCGTTGAATCATACCTTGATGCTAAAATAAAGTGTCATTTTTATTAACTATGACACTTAGTAAAAGCGTCAAGGATGATTATGATTTAAATAAATTTAAATTTAATAATTATTGTAAATATATTTTTACCTGTTATTGTAATACTACATGCACATAAGAACAACATTTTTTATAATCCATACCAAGAATATAGTTTTCCAGTACAAAGGAGAACTCGAACTTCATACAAATCAAAAATATATATATAACACAATTTCAACATTCATTTTTTAAATTCAATTCAAAATTTCTGATATATGCAACCCTTGTGTGCCTTAACTCCATAAAACTAGTTCCTGCTAGCATGACAAAGTTGAGAGTTAATTTTTCAAATAATGTAACATGCATACAAAAAGATGAACAATAAATACTTACACCTGCAGAAAAAAATATATTATAGAGCATTGGAAAAAAAACAGGAATGATAAAAACATATCATAAAAATAATTTATATAATAATTGACATATACGATTAAACAAATTTAACAACAACAAAAAAACAAAGTTAGTAGTAATGGATAAAATATAAAGCATGAGATGTATCAATTATGACATAAAAGAAGATAAAATTTTTTTTATTACAAAACAATAATAATTCATTTAAAACCTATAGGCATGTAGTGAGTTTAAAGATCTCACAAACAACTTGAAAAAACACTACAAAAACTAATAAAATATAATAAAATAAAAAGTTAAATTACTTTCCATCTTCCCAACACATCAAAAAAACTCGATGAGATGCTATGTAATGTAATTTCAAGTTCTATTTGATTACAAGACTATAGTAATCCAATCAACTTATAGTTCTAGATATATTAATAAAATATTGGCTGCAGGAAAAAAAATTATGCCTTGAAATAATAATTGTGTTTTTTAAGGGTGAAAAGGTAATTTACAATGTTGTGGTAAAGTATTGAAGCCAAAAGTTGATATTATAATTTTTTCCATTGTCAATCTACAAAAAAAAATATATGGTTGACGACATAAACAAAAATAGTATGAAAACATAAAAATTGTAATTACATATCCAAGTTTTGAATATATAATTGAAAGTAAGAAGTAATAACTTTGATCTCATTAAAAAAATATATTTATTGTCACAATAGTTCATGGACCATTCCAAAGCTGGAAGATCTCCTAACTTTACCTTAAAAAAGTTTACCTTTAAATGCCTAAGAATCATGCATACAATATACTAACATAATTCAACATATGAAAATTATAGAAATATAATGAATGTGTAAGGAAAATATTAAAATATCTTCGAATGATTATGTCGAACAATTTACCATCAGTCATAGTTTGGGTCAAAAGAGATATAAATTATGAACCTCATCAACATTCCAATGTTATTCGTTGAGCAACCTCTTATTTATCTGTTAAAAGAAAATTCAAAAATCAATTTAATAAAATATTTAAATGCTTTTCAGATATAAGATAGAAGAGATGAGCATTATTTTTTGTAATATTGTTGAATTTGTTAACATAGGCTAAATTATTAAAATAATATTTAAAAATGAGAAATTATTTCTCACAGTAAGTTTGCTTCATAGAAAAAAAATTATTTAAACAAAAAATTATCATTTAATTATACTTTAAATTAAAGTAAAATATGATAAAAGTCATTTTATAGATATGACATTAAATGTCTCTAAGTCCTTAGGCTAATTGATTTTGAAATGGTATGACTATAGAGTACACATTTTTATTAAATATAGCCTCATTTTTTTTCATTTCTGTCACTGTCTGATAAACAAAGGACGAGAGAACAAATAGAATAACATGTATAAAAATGACATGAGATAAAAAAAAGAATGGATAAAGACCTGCTTAATGCCCACAACAAGAATTGCCCACTCTTTATCTCTTGTAATTAGCAAATTGGACCTTGCAAGATGAACTGGAGACTGAGCCTGAAACTGGGAAATGGAAAAGAAATCATTATTACTCTGTGGTAGAATAGTAGCCTGAAAATAGGGAGCAGATAACTCTACCAAGGCAAAATCACCCACAAAACCAGCACCAATATCACAAAATCTGCATAGAATGATGGAAACATAACTAATTAAACTTCACAAAATAGCAATACAAAACACGATGCCGAATATATGATGCATAAGCCATGTACAACTCCACTTTCCACAGTTTGTAAATCAAAGACATGTAGAAACTGATGACAAGATTATTTGAACTACAATTTTTATCTTTCAATCACAATTTTAACTCCTTTTCATCTTTTTATTCGGTCTTGCCAATCTACAAAAAATATCAGTATAATAAGGGTAGTCATTAAGAATTATGTATTTTGGTAACATATATACTAATTTAACAATAAAGGGTGACGAGGACTTGTCGTGCACCGCGTAATAATCTATTCACTGAGATAATGTGCGAGAATACAACAACCCTAAGGAAGAAAGATATAAATAAGCAAAGAGATTTCCATCCCTAAGAGAAATGAAAAATGACACCATTGAGAAGCATGTCCAGATAAATCCTCTCCCAGAACCAAAAATGAGAATAAATGCAAAATATAAGATGCAAAATATAAGAATTTGGAAGAAGCTCCAAATAAATGCAAAATGATCGGAACACGTTCACATTTAGTTCTTAGGTTAGCCTCGTCAATTCCAGTGATACAATGCACTTTTATTTGATAAAAGTTAAAAGTAATTTATCCTTTATTTTTTCCCCCCTATCTCTTTCTCTCTACTTGTGAATTATGATAAGTTTATGCATAATATAAGATGCAAAACAGAAGAATTTGGAAGAAGCTGCAAATAAATGCAAAATGATCGGAACACGTTCACATTTAGTTCTTAGGTTAACCTCGTCAATTCCAGTGATACAATGCACTTTTATTTGATAAAAGTTAAAAGTATGGAAAAACTGATACAATTATAAACTTAATGGATAAACTTATAGGATGCTGCAAATATGACCAATGATATCGAAGACGCAAGCTTGAACCCGAGCTATTGGAAATGGCCGAACGTGATGAAGAAGAAGCACAACTCTTTCTAGTGATAGATTCTTCAATATATTAAATTAAGTTAAAAATAATATTAAATTTTTCACATAATTTTATTAAATCACCTTATATTTACATTATATTTTTATTTCTCTTAGGGATAAATTAAATATTAACAAATTAATTTTAAAATTAAATATTATTACTTATTTTATAAATAAAAAACTCAATTTTGAATGTAAAAATATTTAGATATTTTTTAATTTTATCATAAGTTTCTGTTTATTTTTAACAAATAATTTTCAACTAAAATTTGATAAATTTTTTTATTTTTATAGAGTAAAAATAAAAATATTATTAATTATTAAAAAAATAAATAAGAAATTAGTTAAAAATCAATAAATTCAAAATTAAATTTTTTACATCCACGACACTAATAAAAGTAACAAGGTTTTTAATTTTCAGCCCCTTATTCCTTGAAAATTTTTAAGGAGGTAAGAAATTTTCCTAACCTATTAGTCTTAACAATGAAAGATCTAGTAAGTGTCATTAAATGTATACTTACAAATATAATAATGACATTTTATAAAAGCGTCAAGATATAAAGCGTCATTAATTTTAAATTTTGTTAAATTAACAATGACACTTCTAGTAAGTGTCATAAAAACAGAATACATTGTCAAAATAGTGATGTTTTTATAAAAGTGTCATTAAATGCCTAATTACAAATAGAATAATGATATTTTCTGAAAGCGTCAAGGAATAAAACGTCATTAATTTGCTGTTTTGTAGAACTGTGGCCATGCGATGGAGAGAAGGGAGGGCACACATTATGTATGCCTTCTTTGGAAAGAGGTATTGTACACACATGCAATGTTACACACAGTGCATCTATGATTGAGATGTTACTATCTACATGTACTTCTCTCTCTACAAATCATAGTATTTGTGCTCTCTAAGGTACCGGCTCTAATAACATGATAAAAATAAATTTAAAATATCAATAAAACTCATGAAAAATAATGTACAATGATGTATCCTTATATAATGGGCAATATGAATTGGGACAGCTCATATGTCGAGTATTCTCATATGTAATAAAATAAACAACAAATAAAAAAAATTATAAAACTATAAACAAATGTAAACTATAATAACTATTAAAATAAATATATATTAAATAAATAATGTCAATTTTAATTATTTTTTAGATAATTGCTCATGTCTGGTATTAGATCTCTCTCTGAAATATTTTGTAAGATAATTTTTTTGTCCATCAGATCTGTGTGAGTAAAGATTCATTCGATTTGATACATCTAGAAGAAAAATGAAAGCTCACTAGAGATAAAACTAGAAAGAAGTTAGGATATTTTATCATATTGATCGATAATTATATATGTTTTACTTGTTTTTTTTTATTTTAAATTACATTTTTTTTATTTTAAATTATATTTTTTTTATTTTCAATCATTTCATAAAAAAATATGAAATTATCTTAACGAAAATATTAAAAAAATAGTAGAAGGGATAATGTATCAGATAGTTTTTATACTTTATGTATGAATCTTGAGGCTATATACCAGACTTCATGTACGGACACATCATCATGGAATGTGATTTTAAAAAAGATGAATAGATATTTGATTGAGACAACTTAGATTTTTAATCAAAGTATTTTGAAATAGTCCGAAAGAAATGTATTAATCAAATCTATTTTATCAATTGAATATTTTTTTTATCATTTCTTATATATGATTTTTTAAATCATTTATTTTGGGAAAAGAAATTATTTAATATCTCTCGGAGTATTTTGGTGTGTTTGTTTTGTTCATTTTTTTCCTATGACAATATAAGATAATACCTAGTACTTTGAGATTAAATTTTCTTGGTTAATCTAGTATCTAAAAAGTATGCTAGTATTTTTAACCAGAATCTGATTGAGTGTTAGTAAATATTGATATATATTTTTTTAAGTTAGACTCATTTTTTAACGAGCCTAGAACAAGAGTCCAAATGATATATGTGAGTAAATTAATTTTTAGTCTTTCATGAGCCTCCAATGAGGTGGGATGATCACTCATCGGTTACAATTGAATTTGGTTCACTTTATAATAATATTTATATGAAATCATCATATTGATCAATAAGCACGGATCAAGTTAACTCTAGAGAGAGTGAGGTTTCACAAGAAAGTAAAAATATTTCGAGTCCATACAACTTGGTAATCCTCGGGTTTACTCTAATTCTGGCTCATGATGATTTAGAGACTATAGGACTCGATTGTACAAAACATAGAGTTTGTATTGAGAAGGGACATGCATAGCATGTTTAGAGTATCGAAAAGTCTCCCATGTAGCCATGTGTTCTGATCACCAATTCCTATGATATTAGTCTTCTAATCACTCTTAAAAATAAAGTGAGATTTCTACCCATCATCTTATTGTATATGTAATTTTGTACTGTGATACTCATGTCTCATTCTCAAATATTATCTCATTTAAGATGATATCATATCTTATGATTGTCTCTGTAAGATATGTCATAGGTGGGTATTCATTGTGAAAACATATCTAGATGAGGAGATAAATTATCATAAGATAAGATGTATTGTCGGTCAGGATTACTCATAAATTTTCTATTGATTATTAAATTATTTTTTTCTCAACTTGATAAAATAGTCATCATAGAAATTTTTATTTCATTGGTGGCCTTTCACAATTAGAAATAATCTTCATAGAGATATCCAACAGGCCTTGCTGAGTTGGATGTCATATTTTTTAGGCTTAGTCTTGCCACTGTGTCATGCCTAGCATTACATGGCTCTAAAAATGGCAACCTGGTATGGCTTGTCGGTTGCTAGGATCATGTCAGGCCAAACCTTGACATGCTTGCACACAATGCATGAAGCTAGCCTAAATTCATTCCAATCTAGCATGTATTCATTTTAGGCTAACATGACTGCATGAATTCATTCTAGACTAGTTGGGGTTCATTATATGCTAGCCTGATTCATTTTAAGTTGGCTCGAATTTATTCTAGACTTGCTCAAGTTCATTCTAGGCTAGTTTGGAATAAAGGTGTCAAATGGGTCGGGTGGCCCGGGCATGACCTAGATCATCAATGCTTGGCCTGGCATGGCACAGTCCAAAATCATGCCTCGGGCCGAGCCACCCCATGGCACGGTTTGTGGCATGCTGGGCCAACATGAATCGTGTCTCGTGTCGGGGCCAACGGCACGGTAAACCTTTACGGGCAGTTTTACTTTTTTTAAACCTGACCGCCCCATCACGTGCCGGTCTATTTTTTAAAAAACTTTCCTCTCTTCGTCATTCAGCACGGTGAGCACAACCATGCACTTTGTCATGCCCATCGGGCCACTATGCCTGGCACGACATTGGATTTTAACCATGCCATGCACGACATGGTTGTGCTGAGAAAAAGTGGGTCATGCTAGCACGCCATGGCCCTCTTCACACCTCTAGCTTGGGTTCATTCCAAGCTAGCTTGGATTCATTCTAGGCCAGCTTGACGTCATTCTAGCACGAGTTCATTCTAGGCTAGCTCGGGTTCATTCTAGGCAAGCTCAGATTCATTCCATGCTAGCATTCCATGCTAGCCTAGATTTGTTCCAGGTTAGATACACATTCTTTCCAGGCTAACTTGGGTTTATTCTAGAATAGCTTGCATTCGATTCATACTAGAGGTATTAAATAGGTCATCTCATGCTGGCATTACTCATTTTTTTCACAACACGGCATGGTGGCATTGTCCACTAGCCCATCAAGGCACGGTGAGCATAGCAAAGTGCATTGTTGTGCCCGACTATGCTGAACAGCAATGATGCATAGAAGACATAAGATTTTAAAGTTTTAAATAATCTATTTTTTTATTTTTAATTTTAATTAACTTGTGATTTTAAAATTATTAATGTTTTAAAATTTTTGCATTAGTTCATTCATTTTTATTCTAAATAATAAAAGTTAAATCGTGATTAATTTCTAGTTAGGAGATAAAATCATAATTTTTTGTAGATTCAATAATTTTGGAAGCAGAAGAGAGAGAATAGAGAGAGAAAATGAAGTTTATAATACATTTAATCACTCAATATGATATATTTGCCAAAAAAGAAGAAGAGGTCATTGTGATGATCATCGACACATGTTTAGGCTGTTGGATTGGACTTTTTTTGTGCCAGAGGGCTTCTTTGATTCACGGCCTGCTGTTTCCCACAAATGACAAACCTGACATTGTTAGCACTTAGCACTTAGCACGATGATTGTAACATGTATAATAACTTTAACTAATTTTCTTTATCAACCATATGTTATAATTTTCACCATTGATATTAATGTGTTCCATAAATTTAAATGATATTATATTATCTTTGTTACATTGTAACAGTTTTTTTTTGTTTTTTTTTTGTTTTTTTTTGTTTTTTTTTGTTTTTTCTTGTTCTTCTAAAACTTCTCTCTCAATTCTTACTCAGCAAAAACATTGAAAAAGTGCTTTTAAAAAATTAGGTTCTTTTTATGTCATCTTTTTTTACTACAAAGAAAAAGAAAATAATTCGTCACATACATTTGTTGTGTGTGTTTGTGTGTGTGTGTGTGTGTGTGTGTGTGTGTGCGCACGCCCGTGTGTGCCCGTTTGTGCGCATGTGTTTCTTATGACAGTTTTGCAACTTGAAAATAAAACTCAATTCACTTAGGTAGATGTTTTAGTGTAAGGAAATATGGATATATATATGTTTACTTACATGCATGCATATGTGTGTGTGATTCTCATAGATCTAAGGGGTAATTATGAGTAAATATGAATATAAAGTGCATATACATTTTGTAAGATTTGTGTTATACAAAGAGAATATTTTTTTAAAATATATATATGAAGTGCAAATGTTAACAAATCATTTGGGTAATAATAAATGGGAAAATTATACTTGGTTTGGGAAAATGAGTAATTGATGTTTAGTGATACTAAGTTTAACAATTTTTTTTCTCACTCAAACCTAGCTCATATTATCATTTGGCTCATTTATAAATTTTGAGGGTCTGGGGTCGAAGAGGGTAAAATACTCGTACTAACAATATTGTGTCACAACTAATATAAAAAAATTATGTTTATGATCCCAAATTGAAATTATTTTTGTTTTTTAAATTAAGAAAAAATTGATATTTCATACAACAAATTGAAAAATAATAATATTTTTGTGTATTGTAAATAATCAACCTGATTCTATCATTTGTAATAGGTACGTATGTATGTATGTATCTATAAAAAAAATCGGCAACCCTCTATAAAAAAAAATATAAAAGAAAGACTATGGGTAATGGGTTAGATCAGATAAGAATCCAACTTGCATTTTTATAAAAATCAAAAATATTTTATAATTTATATTTCTTATTTTTAATTATGTGTGTGTGTGTGTGTGCGTGTGTGTGTGTGCATGTTGTATGTTCTATCTATATATTGTTTATATACAATATATATGTGGAAAGTATATGTACACACACACACACACACACACACACACACTATGGGTTAGATTAAATAGGAATCCAACTTGCATTTTTTATAAAAATCAAAAATATTATTTAATTTTTATTTTCTTATTTTTATATTATAAATATAAATAAATCATATATATACTATATATACAATATACATACATACATACATATATATATATATATATATATATATATATATATTGTGTGCATGTGTATATATATATATATATTGTGTTTGTGTGTGCATATCTATTTATATATATAATTTATATATACCTATATATACAATATATCTATATGCATACAGTGTGAGTATATATATATGAACAATATATATAATGTATGTGTATACAATATATAGACATATTGTGTCTTGGCATGCAATACACCCATAGTATAGAGGTTTAAAAACTTATAAAAAATTGTCTTTTGTTTCCATTTGTGAACCTGAAGTATCCAGATGGATTAAAAATAATAAAACATAAACTGGATTTTGATGTTTTAGTGCTTAATTAAAACAATAAGCTTTGTTTTCTAGCATGTAAAGTGAGTATTGATTTCATGGGCATAATACATAAATTAATTTTTTGAGTAGAATAATAATTTGTAGTGGTGTGCATGATCTTTTAGCAAAGGTGTCTTGGCTATGTTAGGTAAAGAGAAAAATTGAGAACTTAGGGGTTCTAGTAAACCTCAAGATTCTCATGGAGATTTTTTTTATTCATTCAGGATGTAAACTTTTGGTGAGGAAGTATCACTAAGCTTTAGGATATATCCTATTTGTCATGATCTATATGTAAAGACCTCTTTAATATTAAGTACTTCAATTGTGTTATTAGAAGAGTAGAGACAAAATAATTTAAAAAGCTCATACAAGCTAATATGTGTGGTTAGGTATGAGGACATGATGTATTAGCTGGCATAATTTTCTCTTTATATGATTCATACAAACAACAAGCAAGCTGTTTGCTATTTAGTATATCACATTGGTGCATAATTACTTTCTTAACTCCTTACACCCAAACTTATCTCTCATATCAAAAATATAAAAACCATCCAGAAATGAAGCAATAGGGCATACTTTTAGTTTGATACCTGACTAGAGTTCTTCAAACTGATGAGAGAGATGGAGATGGAATCACAGAAGCTAGCATGGAAAGATGCATGCACATAGTTTTGTGTTGCATATGATTATTGCTGAGCAATCACATGAGTTCTATCTGAATTGCATTACATGATCAGAATCAAATTAATGGAATGCCTTACCAGTAAAAGGCGCCTGCGTTCCGATAAATCTTTTCCTGATTGGCATCACTACCATGTGCATTGTGGAGAGAGAAGTTGTCTTCCAGAGGCCCCCTCAAGAATCAAAGCCGTTTGGAGTTGGAGTCTGGCGAGGGTTTATAGATAAAATTAATTAAATAATAAAAATATAAATAAACTTCAGAAAATAGATGTTTAGCTTTATAACTAGAAAAAAAATCAAATGATTACAAAATTTACAAACTTTAATATAGCAAGACAAACATAAAAAGATGATTGGTCTTCTAGCCACACTCCTAAGTGTTATAAAACACCCTTTATGTTAAAAAATATATAAATATATATATTTTATGGTTATAAATTTTTAAGAATTCATATTAATTTTATGAAAATAATATAAAATAATTTTAAAAACATAAATTTCATATTATTTGATTTCATTTATAATTTATAAAATTCTAAAAATTACTTAAAGTGAGAAGATAATTAAAAAAAGTTATATTTTTTTTTAAATAAAGATTGAATATTAAAAGCTAATAGTAAAAATATTACTTAATTGTTTAATTCTTATAAATTTTAGTAGGGGCAACATCTATGTATCGAAAAAAATTATTATACTTATTGAATTAATTATTTAATGTTACTTTAATACAAATCATTAAGTTTCTTAATTAAAAATTTTAGAAAAAATTTTTGTATAATTTTTTTAAAATTAATACATATAAAAATAGTTATTTTAGTCATTATTATAATTTTTTTTATGTTTATATTTTTTAAATTATTTATTTATAATATCCTTTTTTATAATTTTACGAGGAGAATGTATCTTTCAAAGATCACTCATTTATAGACCATTAACATACATTTAATAAACAAAATTAAATAACATATTAAAACTAATAATAAATTAAAAAAATTAAATTAATTAAATATTGGATAGGGAAATTCCATTGCTAAATCTGTCCCTATGTTCGGGATTTAATTAGTTAGAAAAGTTCTATCACTAAATCCATCGCTATATTCCAGATTTAATTATTTAGGAAAGTTCCATTGATAAATTTGTCGATATATTCTGGATTTAATTAGCTAGGGAAGTTTAATCGCTAAAATCCATAGATATATTCAGGATATAATTGGCTAGCGAAGTTCTGTCACTAAAATCTATCACTATATTCTATAGCTAGAAAATACCATTGATAAATCCATCACTATATTTCGGGATGTAATTAGCTAGTGAAATTATGTCACTAAAATTCATCGCTATGTTCCAGATGTAATTAGCTATGGAATTCCGTCGCTGAAATCTGTTGTTATGTTCCGGATGTAATTAGCTAGAAAAATTACGTCGCTAAATTCATCGCTAAATTCCTTAGCTAGGAAAATTCTGTCGCTATATTTAGGATTTTATTAACTAGAGAAATTCTATAGCTAAATTCGTTGCTAAATTTCTCACTTTTCTTGAGCGGAATTTGTGAAAATATTCCATTGCTAATCCGTTGCTAAATTTCGTGCTTTTTTTGAGCAGAATTTACGAAAAATATTCCGTCGCTAATCCTCTGTAAATTTTTATTTTAATGAAAAATCATAAATTTCTTGCTATTCCTTAGCTAATCCCTCGTAATTTAGCTAGGGATCGATCCCTATCTAAAATTCACTAGCTAAAATTACCTAGCTAAATTAATATTTTCTAATAGTGATGGTTGCACAAGTATAAGGTACTTGAATATAACCTGCTCGGATCATAGCCCCCTCTTAATTAATCTATATAAAGATCAGAAAAGGCATATAGTGCCTTTAAAATTTCAAAACATATGGTCTCTACATGATGATTTTGAGTAGATAGTAAATGATTCTTGGGGTGAAAGGCAAACATGTATTCCAATGCAAGTCTTCTCAAGGAAGCTATGGAGGCTTAAAGACACATTAAGAAAGTGTAATAAAATTGATTTTGAAACAATTTCAAAGTCATTATAGAAGATGAAAAAAGAGTGAAAGAGTTAGAAAAAAAACTATGAAGAAGTTCAAAGAAAAGATATATGAATGGAGTTTAACAAGGAAGGCTTAATTTAGATTAAAATTACATATGGAGTAGTATTTTTGGAAATAAAAAACTAAAATAAAATGGTTAAAGGAAGGGGACACAAATATAGAATTTTTTCAAACTATGGCTAAGATTAAAAATGAAAAGAGGTTGCTTAAAGGTTTAAAAAATGGAGAAGGAAAATGGGTGGATAGAGAAGTAGAAATTAGGAAGCTTTTGGGAATCAATTTTAAACATAACTAGGCTCTAAGGTAGACTTGAAAGGTAATATCTTGATTCTAGGAATCAAGAATAAGATCACGAGGGAGGATAATAAAATATTGATAGCTATCCCCACAAAAGAGGAAACAAAAGAGATAATATTTAGTATGGATAGGAAAAGCACAGTAGGTCCGGATGGGATGAACAACAAATTTATCCAGGTCTATTGGACAATTTTCCAAGGAAGATCTTATGAATGCAATTATCTGGAGATTCAATGGAGCAGAGATCAATAAGTCATGGGTGAGTTCCTATATTGTACTTATTCAAAAAATGAAAAACCCTCAAAGGTAGTGAGAACTATAGACCAATCCTCCTATGCAATAGAGTTTATAAAATTTTGACAAAACTACTAAATAAGCTGAGGAATATTTTGCCTAGAATAATATCAGAGGAGCAATCGAGATTTATGAAAGATAGATGGATGATTGAAAATAAAGGTCTAGTAGATGAAATGATAAAAGTGCTCGGAACCAAGATGAGGGGGCACAATATAATATTTAAATTAGATCTTAATAAGGCCTTAGATATAGTGGAGTGGGATATTCTCTATTATACAATGAGAAAATGGGTTTTGCTGAGCTCTGGATTAATTTAATATATATATATTTGTCGAGTGTATGGATCAAGATTCACATAAACGGATAGAATTGTGGGGAATTGAAACTTGTAAAAGGTTTGAGGCAAGGGGACCCACTCTCACCCTTTCTTTTTAACATAAACATAGAATTGCTGATTTTAAATTTTAAAATAAGAATGATAGAGAAGAGTATTGTTTCTTTCTATCATCCGAGGAATACTCCGTTGGTATCGTGCCTTGCATATGCAGACGACGTGATTGTGCTTACAAATGGCAGCAAAAAGCCATTGGCAAACATGATTGAGTTACTCTAAATGATGGAGGAAGAAACGAGACAAGTATTAAATAAAATAAAATGTTAGTTTATAATTTCTTAAAACACACATGCAATGTCAACTCAAAGGATTAATAAAGTCATGGGTTTTGAGCAGCAAAAGGAGACCCTTATTTATTCAAGTTGCCCAATACATCAAGAGAGGTTAAAGGAGCAATATCTGAATTTCTTTATTGGAAAATTGAGAAAGAAATTTGCAAGCTAGAAGGAAGACCTTTTTAATATGGGTGGAAGAATTACTCTCATTAAGCATGTTCTACAAAGTGCTTTAATGCACAATCTAATGTCTATTCAACCCAATAAAACTATTATAATAAAACTAGAAAGAGAGCTGGCCAATTTTCTATAGGGTAAGAAAGTATCTAAACCTAAAATACATCGAAATAAATGAGAGGATTCATGCTATCCAAAAGAGGAGGTTGTTATAGGACTCACGAGTTAAAAGACAATGTCCATTGCTTGCTCAAGTAAAAGATAGTGGAGATTCAAAGAAGGTAAAGGACTGTGGGCAAATTTTATCAGATAAAACTAATTTATTGATAATAACATTAACAGGATAAGGAAGAAGGATAAAGCCTCACGAGCTTGGAAACATATGCTAGCACAAAGGGAGAAAAAGGAATCACACTCCAAGCTTACAAAAAAAGGGCTGAAAATGGATGCTTACATCTAATGGGACATTTACAATTAAATCAGAAAAAGAATTTGTAAGAAAGAAAAAATGGTAAAATGCTACTTATAAATGGATTTGGTTGGGTGGGGCACAACAAAAAAATGTGTAATTTCTTATGGAGAGCTTTATCCAATACAATTGCAATGGACAAAAATATTCAGAATAAGGGTAAAAAATTAGTTTCGAGATTTGAGTGCTATGAAAATGAAATAGAAAGCTTGGATCATCTTTTCTCACAAAGGAAGGTGGCAATAAGAATATGGGCAAATTCAAAATCCAAAAAACACCTTAAGCAAATGTTTGCAGCAATGGAGCAACAATAATTATAAAAATAGAATACACAAATGTCTAAGAGGCATTATTCTGCATGTGGTTGTTTGGTACATCTATAAAGTTGAAAGCAAAAGCAAGTTTGAGGATGTGCCAAGGTGCATTAGTAGTATAATTAGAAATATTAAATTGGAAAAAAAACATTATTACTATAGGTTATCCAATAGAAATGCAAAGTGGGGAAGATCAGAAATTTTTGCTAAACTCATGGAGATTAATGACTAAGTTGTCAATAGTTACTGTTCTGATTTCCATCATATGGAATAAACCTCCGGTTGGGAGGCTCACACTCAACACAGATGGAAATTTCAAAAGGGACATGGGAGTAGCCGGAGGATGGGCACTAAGAAACTCGGAGGGAAAGCTCCTACTAGTGCACACCTTGAGTGGCAATGCTTTTTCAGATTTACATGCTAAAATTAAGGCTTTACTAAAAGGATTACAAATATGAAAAAGTAAAAATTTTAAAGATATTATAGTGAAAGTAGATTCTAAGCTTTTAGTAGGTCTAGCAAGCCTGGCAAGGAAGGAGAAATCTAGGGCAGAAGGATGGGACTCTAAATTTCCTAGCTGGAACTTTAAAAGTTAAAAGTAAGAACTACATAACCAGGGCACTGACAGGAAAGACAAGCAACCATCTCATGTTTGTTTTTATATGCATATAAACTATAAAGGAGAAGAGAGGGATTTTTAGGAATATTGTATTAGAATTGATCTTTTATTCATTTCTATGCTTTGTAGGAGTGCACAGAATAAGGGGATAATGGATAGGGACAAGTCGTACAATGAGATATATGATGGAACAGAGGGGAATAAAGGAAGGCATGGGAAGGGAATTCTAGGACAGAAGAAGGGGACTATGCTTCCCCTAACTAGAACCCGAATGGAGTAGCAAGGAATCTTTAAAAATGACTTGCAATTTATTTATATGGTTATATTTTAAGAATATCAGCAAATATGCTATAAAAGAAAAGAGAGGGATGTCTAGGGCTTCTATTTTTAGAATTGATGTCTACTTATTTGTTTGTCATGTACTCAGGTTATTAGGAAAATAGAAAAATGGGATCATGGGCCAAGAAAAGTCCAACAAGTGGAACAAAGAGTTGGGAAGTGAGAATTAATAAAGCTTTGCATAGAAGGCTTGTTAGGAAACATGAGAATCCATCCAGATCTGTATCACATAGTTTTTTAAGGATGGTAGCTAGATTCAAAGTTCTGTGGAAGCTATTGCAATGATAAACAAATGTTATGTTTTCATTCAAGATTTTTTTGTTTGTAATATGTTTTATATAGTGTGGACTGATTTTGAAACAAAGGTTTTCCTCAGACAAAAGTTAGTGTTTTTCCATGTATAATAATACAAACTATTTAAAAAAAGATTAAAAAAGAAGGAAAAATAGATTAGAAGATGAAAAAGGAGGAGAAAAAAATGCAGAAGAAGAAAAAGAAGAAGAAGAAGAAAAAAAAGAAGAAGAAAAAAAAGAAAAAGAAAAAGAAGAAGAAGAAGAAGAAGCAAAATGAGAAGGAGAAGAAGATGAAGCAAATGAGAAGGAGAAGAAGAAGAAAAAAATGAAAAAAAGAAGCATTATAAGAAGGAGAAGTAGAAAGAAAAGAAGAAGAAGAAGAAGAAGAAGAAGCAAAATGAGAATGAGAATGAAAAAAAGAAGAAGAATAAGGAGAAAAAGAAGAATAAGGGAGAGGAGAAAAAATAAGAGGAAGGAGAAGAAGTAGTAGATTAAGAAGAAGAATAATAATGAAAAAAAAAAGTAGAAGAATGATACAGAAAAGAAGAAGAAGAAGAATAATAATAATAATAATAATAATAAGTAGAAGGAGGAGGAGGAGTAGAGTGGAAGATAAGAAGAAGAAGAAGGGGAAAAATAAGAAGAAGAAAAAGGAGATTAAGAAGGAGAAAGAGAAGTAGGAGTAGAAGGAGATGAATAATTAGAAGAATACAGAGAAGAAGAAGAATAAGAGGAAGAAGTAGGAGGAGGAGGAGGAGGAGGAGGAGGAGAAGAAGAAAAAGAATAATAATAATAATAATAATAATAAGGACAAGAATAAAAAGACTAAGAAGGATAAGAAGGAGGAGGAGGAGAAATAAAAAAGTAGAAGGATAAAAAGAAAAGGGGGGAGAAGAAGGAGAAGAAGAAGGAGAAGAAGAAGGAGAAGAAGAAGAAGAAGAAGATGATGATGATGATGATGATGATGAAGGAAAATAAGTAGGAAAAGAAGAAAAATAAAAAGTAGTAAGAAAAGAAGAAGAAGAAGAAGAAGAAGAAGTAGTAGTAGTAGTAGAAGAAGGATAAGAAGAAGAAGAATAATAATAATAATAATAATAATAGAAGGAGGAGGAAGAAAAAAAGAAGAAGAAGAAGAATAATAATAAGAAGGAGGAGGAGGAAAAGAAGAAGAAGAAGAAGAAGAGAAGAATAAAAAGAAGGAAAAGAAGAAGAAGAAGAAGAAGAAGAAGAAGAAGAAGAAGGAAAAGAAGAAGAAGGAGGAGAAGAAGAAGAAGAAGAAGGAAAAGAAGAAGAAGGAGGAGAAGAAGAAGAAGAAGAAGGAAAAGAAGAAGAAGGAGAAGAAGAAGAAGAAGAAGAAGAAGAAGAAAAGAAGGAAAAGAAGAAGAAGAAGAAGAAGGAAAAGAAGAAGAAGAAGAAGGAGGAGGAGAAGGAGGAGAAGAAAAAAAAGAAGAAGAAAAAGATGTATAAAAATAAGAAGGTAATAATGAAAAAGAAGGATAAGAGGAAGAAGAAGAATAATAATAATAATAATAATAATAAGATGAAGGAAAAGAAAAAGAAGAAGAAGAAGAAGAAGAAAAAGGAGAAGGAGAAGAAGATGATGATGATGATGATGATGAATGAAAAGAAGAAAAAGGTGAAGAAGGAGAATAAAAATATGACATGTGATAGAGGAGAAAGAGAGGAGAGGAGGAGTAGAAGAAATATAAGTGGTAGTAGTAGAAGAAAAAGAAGTATAAGAATGGAGAAGAAGAAGGAGAATAAAAAAGGAGAGAGAAAAGAAGATGTAGAAGAAGAAAAGAAGAA